>JAODAL010019154.1:0-72837 GCA_025379985.1 Phyllomedusa bahiana
TAGGGGATGTGCTGCGCCGCGCCTCTGGATAAAAAGCTTACGGATGGCACCCACTTGGCAATAGGGAGATCTGTCATCCATTAAGTCAAAAAGAAAGGCTCACGAAAATTAAATTGTCATTCTGCTAATTTCCCACTAATTGAGGTTTGGGAACCCCCAATAAATTGCCTTATTTCTGGGAAATATGAAAGAAGAGTGAGGCATTAACCACAATATAAATGAGGCAGGATCACACTTTAAATTTTTTATTGTTAGGTTAAAACCCTTTAAACAATAGCAAAATTCTAATTGAAAATTTATGGAAATTTAACTGTAAAGTGCATATGGTTTTACTGCATGGTATTTAGCAGCATGGCACACTGCTTCTATGTTTGAGACCACCCTAATGTTCACACGGTCAAATTTTGGCACCTTTTTCGCGTCGTTTTTTGGCTCTAATTAGCGAATGCGCAACGAAATTAGGGTAATCCAAGTTCTCATCAGAACTAGGGATTACGCCTCCTCTCCCCGTTCGTACAAAGATCGTATTGTACGCGGGGGGAATAAATGAAAATTACGGCTGCGAGTAATGGGGTCATGGGGGGGGCGGGTTGCCAGCCCCCCCGTGAAGCGGGAGTACGCGCGTATCAGCGTGACTCCCGAACATGGTGCGTACTGTATGCCCTGCAATTATGCCGTGTGAACATAGCCTAAGGCTCTGTTCACACACAAAGCGATGCTGTGAAATAAGCACTACTTTCACAGGAGACAACAAGCATTTTTTGGATTTTTTTTCATATTTTTCTAAACACACATTTTCTGCATTTGGTACATGTTTTTGAAGCATATTTTGCATGTGTTTTTAATGTGTTACACAAAAAAATAATCACCAAATTATGCACCAGCAAAGTACACATGTAATAAGGAGAATTTTTAAAAATCTCGATAGACTCTCCATTGTGAGAGTGAATGCACCAATGCATGTTTACACAATGAGAATTGTCCAGTTTTTTTGGTGCGATACCTAAGGCCTCATGTATGAAAACTTTCCAGGTCTAAGACTTTCTTTGTTGCCCATAGCAACCAATCAGAGCTCCCCCCAGTAGTGCCTTAAAACATGAAAGGGGACTCTGTTGTTCAAACATTATGGGCCTCATGATGAAAACGTCTATGTTTGAACTTTTTTGTTGCCCATACAACGCAGAGCTCCCCCTTTTTTTTCACAGAGGTATGAAAAGAAAGGGGAGCTCTTTGGTTCTAGGGCAACAAAGGGAAAAACTACACCCGAAAATTTTTTATCAAAAAGGCCCATAATGTTTGAAATGACAGCAAAAAAACACATCCATTTCCTGATGCCTGGCACACTAATAAAAGGAGGGAGCCTCAGGATATGTTTTTAATTCACATTTTTGCATGCACATAAAAATAAGACCCAAGGGAGTCAACATCCACAGTAGTGTTTCATACAATCAAAAACCATGCAGTAAAACCACATGCGTTTTACCATAATTTGCAGTAAAACATATTAGAATATGATTCACCCATAAATCTGAACATCTAAGAGCCGCAGTACAAAGTGCAGTAATTTGCTGTGAAAGGGTTTTTAGATCGCACAGCACATTACCACCCTGTGCGTGTATTCTGCAGAGTGGACAAGAACGCCCTATGGTGTATACCCTATATAATGCTTGCTAACTCTGAAAATCTGGGAGGCTGCCAGAAAAAGGGGAGACCTCCCAGACTCTGTCAAGCCTCCCAGACTCTGTCAAGCCTCCCAGACTCTGCAGAAACCTCCAGAAGCACTTCCTGCTTCATAATCTGATTCCTGACGCCAGCACAGAGGGTGACACCATGTTATACTGTATTGTCTGGCTCCAGTGGTGGGAACAGTCTGTCTGTCTGTTTCCATACGTGCAGGACCTCTTAGGGCAGGTCCCCACGGACGGGAAAAAAACCCCGGCGGTTTGTCCTTTTTTTTGTGCAATTCATGCGGCCGCAGGGGGATGGCTTTTCTCTGCGATTAGCGGAGAAAAGCCCTCCCGCTTCCCATTCACTTGTTCATATTCCATCCAAAAAAAGGAAAGAAGAATGAACAAGCACAATGTTTTTCGGGTGGAAAACCCCTGCAGTGGGGACTGCTGCCGGGTTTTCCATACGGGCCCCTGTAAAAGTTTGCAGCGGTTTTTTTCCCAAAATTTGCAAAACCAAAAACCGCTGAAAAACCCCTCCACAAACCGGGCCGTGGGAATGGGTTAGTGTGTGTATTTTGGAACACGAAAAAAATTAATTTGGGAAAAGTTTTACATGTCTTTTTTCCCACCCCGAAAAAATCTAACTTGGATTTCTGCCAAGGATTTTATCTTTGCAGAGGTGGGTTTCTCTTCTGATTTGGATGCGGGGTAATATATAATAATAATCATCTTTATTTATATAGCGCCAGCATCTTCCGCAGCACCTTTTCAAAATTTGAGGGTGTGGGCAGACAAAAAAAAAATACATTGCACTGAAAACTACTGGGAGGTTCGGGATGATTGAGGAATGTAATTTTTATCATCAGCAGGCGGGAAGCGGGGGAGGGTGGTAGACAGAGATGAGGGGGAATGTAGGGGGGGTGCATTGCGTGGGAGCTTTAGGGGAATGGATGAGTTTTTATTGTATCCGTACTAATGGGCAACAATGCGGACTGAATAGGAAGATGAAGAGGGGAGATTTTGTACAGAGGGGGACCGAAAAAGGGAGTTACAGTAGTCAAGACGAGAATAATAAGTGCAACAATGAGGAGTTTGAGTTGTTTTCACAGTGAGAAAAGGACGGATTCTGGAGATGTTCTTTGATGGTGAGGTGACAGGAGCGGACGAGGACTTGGGAAATAAGGGGGTGAAAGACAGATCAGAATCTAGTATAACCCCCAGACAGTGGGTCTGCTGCCTCTGAGTTATGGTGGTGCCACACACAGAGAGAGAAATAGCAGGGTAAGGTCGGTTAGTAGATGGTGGGATGACTAGAAGTTCAGTTTTAGTGAGGTTTAGTTTGAGATTAGAGAGAGGACATGATGTCACCCCCCCGCCCCCCCCCCCCCCCCCCCCCCCCGCCCCCCCCCCCCCCCCTGAGACAGCAGACAGACAGTTAGGGTTAGCCCCATATCAATTATCTTAAACCATGTCATGCTTGTCAAAGTGGAATCAAAGGAGGATCTGCTTTAAAGAATGAACATATTTTTTTCCCACACCACAGATTTAAAATCTGTGATATGGAAAATCCGCACAGTAGTTCAGTGTCAGCTACAGTGTGGCCTTCCCATTCTATTAAATGGGAGTTGGTTTGCACAAGGATTTTAACATAGAATGTGATGTGAAATGTTGAATTCCACGTTAAAATCTATCGTGTGAACTTACCCTTATAGAGCACTACTTATACAGTAGCAGTAAATAACTATATGCAGTATCGATTCATACTTTCAGGAGCACCATATAGTGGTAATCATGATGCCTGTAGCTGCAGAGCCACAGGGACTTCATTTCTCCCCACATAGGCTCCATGCATGGACTGGTTACAGAAAAGTATGAAACTCATATGCTGTCTCACTATGGAGCCATAAAAGCTTCATGAACTTGGTTCTTTTTTTTTATTGAGAAAAGAGGAATATGTCTCACAGAAAATCAGGCCTTACTGGGCTTAATCCATCTCATCAAATCTGGTCTGAGGCAAGCTTATAGCTCGCTACGAGCCGCATCTAAGAATGGAAAAATAGCCGCACTCTCCCCATTCATTTCTATGGGAAGTCTGAATATAGTGAGTAAGGCCTCTTTCCACGGCTTTTTTCAGAACGATTTACAACGGTTGCCAATGAAAATTTTTCTAAAATCATTTTAAAAATCAGTTGAAAAAAGTGTCACTAAGTGTGGCACGTATTTGAAGATTTCCCCGAGGATTCACCTTTCCCCAAACTTGTAGGTGGGAATCCGCCCGTAAAAAATTGACATGTAAATTTGTTTTTCCGTCGGATTGGTTGTCAATCCGGGGCGGCAATCCGGAAGGGAACTAGCGTGGTGTGAACACGGCCGTATTTTCTATTGAAATAAATAAAAAAATAGGCTGTGACTTATTTCGGAGGATTTCCGAGGATTCGATCGGTCAATCCTGGCAAATACGCGGCGAAATAAGCCGTGTGAACGAGGCCTAAGAGGCCCGGCCTCGAATAACCCGAAAGGAGACCCATTAATTTTTAAAAAATGGGTTTAACAAAAAATATGTCACTGTTGCCCATAGCTCTTATAGTTCCAAAGCACTTTGAAAGCTGAGCACTTGTTGGTTGCTTATCCTGGTTTAAGTGTGTGGTCTTATCAGTGATTGACAGTCTTCCATGTATGAGTGTGAATACAGAGATAGCTGTCAATCACTGATAAGACCGCCCATTGGACTCCTTTAAAACCCATTGAATGGATTAAAGTTTTACTACTCATTTACTAAGAATTTTTAGGGCTTTTCTCAATCTTCTGCTTATAAAATGCAGCTGCAGTCGGGAACATGTTCCCCATAGAATTTTTCATTATCGCGGGAAGGTGATAAATATCTGACCCTTGGGAGTCAAACTGCGGGCCCCCAACTGATTGCTAAAAAGGGGCCTTAAAAGGATTTCATTAAAAAAGATCATATCTCAGTTATGGGGGACAGAAAAAAATAAGCATTTTGCAATTGGTTTGCTTCCCAATCAGTATAGTAGATATGAGCTTTACTTGCTTTAAATAGCTTTTTTTTGCAGCTGATAGTGGGGGGAAACCCCCCCCCTTTCGTGATTGGCTGTCTGACAGTTCTTTTCCCCTTTGGGGACATGCCTCCAGCGGGAATCCCCTCCGACCCCCCCCCCTGCACTGTAAATGGCTGCGGCATTTTTTCACCTTTTTTAGGATATGCCCCCAGACAGGGAAAAGCCCCGGAAAAGCCCCTGTGCGGAGTGGCTGCCCCACACCTGGTTTTTTTCCCCCTTTAACTGTTAAAACCGAAAGAAAACCAGCTATGGGGAAGATTGCTTGGGTCTATATCCCCCTCTAAAGGTTAACGATCTGGTAATTAGACTGTTTAAACTCTAATCCCCTATTGACACAGTTTATTTTTGTGTTTCCCCCATAAACACAGTCACACAGTTGTAAAAGAGGGGGAGGGGGGCAGTGGCATTTTCACATGTTTTATCCCCTTCAGGTGTGTGTTAAAGGTTATATCACAAACAAGGGCTTGTGGAGCCCGGGTGAAGGCTCTGCAACAAGAGAACATTGAGGAGGCTGTGGCTGTCCTAAGACACCCCTTCCCTTTCCCCCGTTTCACCAAAAGTGGTAACCCTCCTTAGTGGGAAGGGGCCCGCCCCCTGGCGGGGGACAGCCGCTGAGAAAAGAGACACACCCTGGATTTCAAATTGAAAATTTATGAATTAGCTGAAGAGCATGAACGCTTCAAACGATAAAACCCCTTTAAGCCCTCCACCTGCCTGTGTCCGTGCAGTGAAGAAAACCTTGAATGGAGCAGTGGTGGATCATGTGCACTGCTACTTTATTCAAAGTCTAAGGGATCAAGTAAGATAGCCGAGTACAGCACTTGGCTATCACTGTCGGTCTCACACTTTTAACAGAGCAAAGCCTGAACATTTGCACTGCTGCTCCATTCAAAGTCTTTCCCTCTACTCTCACAGTGAGAAAGAACTGGTGATCGGTCAGAGTCCCCGAACAGCAATTTATCACTTCTTCTGTGACAACATGAAGCCCTATATTATACTATTTTGGCCACAATTTGGAGGGCACTTAGACACTTGTGGTCAATATTATTTCAGTACAATAGTTGGCACTGTTATGTGGGCATTGAAGCAAGCACTTTTATAGGAGGAGTAAGATTGTGTGGCACTACTATGTGGGAACTGTTTGGCAATATTCTTTGGGCAGTGTAAGGGCATTATTTGGAGGCCATATTAGATTTTAAGGTATGTGCATAACCAGATAAACTGAATTAAGTGGGGGTAAACAAGTTGTATCTTTATGCTCAGGGGATGTAATGGATGGGGTAGCTCTAGGTGTTAAAGTTAATCCATAACGTCATCTGTGTCCCTTTCTTCTGCAGACTCCATTTTTTGGAAAAAGAATGCATCACAGCTGTCCGTGTCTGCCAAACCTGGCCTGTACAAAGCTGGACGACACTACATATAAATGTTTGCCATTCCTAAAGAGCAACGATATTTATTTTTAGAAGATTCCAGCAAATGTCAGAGATGAAGAAATGTGATTGTGAAGAATGAATTTCTGCTGCCAAAAAATTGTTTTTCAATCTTTTTTCATGTTGAAAGCTAAAGACAAGTTAGAATAGTGGGACTCATGTATGACAACTGCCCTGGGGAAAAGGTGTCCTTGTTACTTATAGCGGCCAATCAGTGAGAATCCTGGTTGGTGCTACGAGCATCAAGGCCACGGTTCACTGTAGATTAGCACCAACCCTGAGAAAGGGTGTTCAGTGGACACCATTGTTTTCAATGGACACAAGTAATTCTCAAAAGTAAATCTAGATAATAAAAAGTTTTTTTTTTTAGGTGACCTCATCCCTAATGGCCACATATGCCCTGATGAGATAGCAACAAGGGCAATTCCTCTAAGAGTGAAAGCCAATTAAAATTAGTTTTCACAGCTACATGTGAGAAGATGACAAGTCTCTGATTTTGTCCAAACGCTGACTTCCAGAATTTAAAGGTTCTTCTGTAGTTTATGGTGAAATCCGAAATACTTTCCAAGCATATTGTTATTGATCTAAATAGCTACTTATATGCAATAAATTAATCACCCCTGACAGCAGATTTTACATTAAAAAAAATATGGCACACATTGGATTTTAATATGCTCTATCCTTTGTCATGCTGGGAGACATGCCACTGCTGTAATTTTCTGGTTTGTCTCTCTGTTCCTACCTTGGAAGTGTCACCAAAATGTTTAGGTGTATAGCCAACTTTAACATTCTATCACAGTGACCGAAATCTAAGGCCTCGTTAACACGGCTGATTTGGGCACTGATTTCAGCCGTACTGCGCGCCGTATTTGCACTGCAGTACAGCTGAAATCCGTCTCTGTCATTACGGTAATCCACAGTTCTCATAGAGAACTATGGATTCCATCTCCTCTCCCTGCTCGGTGAATACGCCGGGCGGGGAGAAAGTGACATGTCAATTATTTACGGCGCGTACGCGCCGTGAATAATGCATGTCTATGGCCCGCCCCGCCCCCGCTACACGGCAGCCGGCGTAATTGCGGGGCGAAATCCGTCCCCGCAATTACATCGGCAATAAGCCGTGTGAACTAACCCTAAACAGTGCCAAAGGGGTTTATTGACTCCGCAAGACTCCGATGTATATCTATAACATATCAGAAAAAATCTTTTCCTATATTTTTAATATGCCCAATACATTTTCAGACCAATGAAACAGCCAAACATTTGACATTTTCACAAAAAGTATTGCTCCACTTCCCATATAACAATTAGCAACTTTTTCTCATTTATCTCTAATTTTAAGGGATTTTCAGGAATTAAAAAAGAAAATGGGTCTGTTTTTTTCCCAGAAATTGCTCACTCTTGTCCATAGTCTGTGTTCAGTATTTACAGGTTATCCCTATGCACCTGGTAATCTCCAATACTAGACATAGCCCATTAAAACAGTAGACTCTTGGGGAGACATGTATGTACGGGGCTGCACCAGAAGTCTGGCCTCTTTTCAACCCAAAAACTGGGGCAGCCCTGTTCACTATATTTTTATTGAGGGGCACCCCAGTATTAGGCGCATTACAGAGTGAGCGCCCGCGGCACTTTGTAATGCCCTGAGATCGGGGGGGGCGTGCTGGAGGCGTGTCGCTACACATTTATAGCTTTAGTACGGCAAATCAAGGCGCATTACTGCTGGAACAGGTAAACTACTTTAAAAGTGCTTTACCTGAGCCTGTCGCTTTGTAGCTAGAAAGTGTTAAGTCTATGACCCGCAGTAGAACAGGTTACTAGAGTCAGGTGCATTCTATGCTACTAATGCGTGCAAAAAAATGGCGCCTGGGCACCAAAAGTCATACAGGTCGCCCTTGGTTTCTAGTACTGGTCAATCCCTTTAAATGTATGCTCATCTATTCTATTGTTGAGAATTATGGTTTATAGAATCACCAACATAGGGCCACATGTATGAACACTCTAGGTCTAAGACTTTCTTTGTTGCCCATAGCAACCAATCAGTGTTCTCCTCTCATGTTTTCAGAGCAATTATGTGAAATGAAAGGGGCGCTCTGATTGGTTGCTATGGGCAACAAGGAAAGTTATAGACCTAGATAGTTTTCATACATAAGGCCCTAAGTTCCAAAAGGGGGATCTGTCACCAAAATGACCTGTAATTATGTTATCTATATACCCCACCCTACAGATTGGCAGAATGAAGGTTCCATTGCTTTCTCTACCTACTATCCCCTACTTATTAGGGCACCTTATTAGGATCTGTTTGGTAACAGAAATCCTACAACGTAGCAGATTTCTTGACTGAGTAAATGTAACAATTATTTTATTATTGTGACACAGTATTTATATGTAAATAGAGTGGATATTTTATTTCATTGTAGATCAAAGATTATAAATTATGAAAATAATTGAATGACTTTACATTGGTGAATGTATGTATAAATCTACAGGAATGCACCATGTCCTGATCTGTATTTTCTCACTGAATACTCTGGATTTATATTGCGGTGTAATAATTCTGTATCAGAATAACATCATCGTCTCTCAGAACTCTTACATTATCATCCTACTTTATTGTTTGGGAATATTTGACTTTATTAATGAATCATGTAAGGGGTCACATCCTTTGTACTGCGCTGTGGAACATGATAGCGCTATAGGAACAAACAGTAATAAACTTTAAGAGCTGCTTATTTAACAACTCCACTCACAGATATTTGTTCATTTTCTATTGTAAAACAAACTTTTTGAAAATGAAGGAAAACTATTTGAAAAATCCGTTACAGATTTTCAAATATATTACATTGAAAGGATATTCCCACCCTAGACATTTGTGGAATAAATACAGGATATGTCATAAATGTCCTACCTATGAGACCTGCACCTTTAACGGTATTGTTCCTCTGACCCCGTCCCAGCAGGTGAGGTGGTTGCTATCCAATGTATTTTTGAAGAGAATGAATGCAGAAGTAGCTAAGTACCGTATTTTCCAGACGCACCGGACCATAAAACGCACCTAGGATTTAGAAGAGGTAAATAGGAAGAAAAATTTGAAGCAAAAAGTCTGGGCTGAAGTGTAGTTTTTATTGGTACCATTTTGGAATACGTGCGACATTTTGATAACTTTTTATTCCAATTTGGGGATATGAAGACCCAAAACTCACAATTTTGGTGTTTAGAATTTTTTTCTTCTATGTTGTACAGCGTACAAGACAAATGATGTTATAGTTTAATAGATTGGACTTTTACGGATGTGGCGATACCAATTATGTGTTACTTTTTAATTTTTTTATTTGTAAATCTGCAAAGGGAGTGGGATGATTTAAAGTTTTATTATTTATTTCGTTTTTACTTTTTTTTCTACTTTTAGGGTATGTTCACATGGCGTCTTCACTCCGTATGAACATCCGCTTTTCAGATGCGTCTCTGGGTCCTTCAGAACGGACCCAGAGACGCTTATAACAATTAGCAGGGAGTTTATCACTGCCGGCAATGACAGACACGCAGCGGCGTTCACATGAGAGATCGCCGCTGTGTGTTTGCATCGCACCTGTCAGGTCCGTCTTTGCGGATGCGATCCAAGAATTGCATCCAAGAATTTACAAAAGCCTCAAAATGCCTGTACAGATGCAGTCTTGCAGAATGACATGTATAAAAAAAATAATAGCCTTCTTATCATTTGGATTATGTGATCTACCCCTGAATGGCCAAAACTCCATCTAATGAAGCACATTATGTTATGTTGATGTAATCGATAGTATTGCTAGTCCCTATCGTCTTGACTCAATATAAGACTGCCAGAACTATAGTGCAGACTGACATTCCCATCACAGAAAAATAAGCTGAACACCAATGTCTTTAAAATGTAAGAATTTTTGAAGCAATAAAAGTCCAAAAGCAAAAGTGGACATAGTCACCTAACACGTTTCTGACAAAAGTCTGGTCGTAGCATAGGTTAGGCCTTAAAGACGTCAGCAGGGTGTCCTGATCGGGCAGTGTGATGATTGGGTATGCTTGGGGATGGTATCATGAGGTGTCATGTTTGGGCATGGCTAGAAGTATGCCCTGGTGTAATGCGGAGATTTGGGCAGAGTCCATGGCACTGCTATGCCTGGGGCTCATTATGCTGTTAAGATGCCTCTACACCGAGCATTTGGCTGTTTATACAATAACCTTTAGGTTATAACTGACTAATGTTGTGCTTCAGAGTTGGGTCAAAGTCAAATTCAGTCTGAAACCAAGCATTTCAGTTCAGGTTAGCATGAATTGATTTCTGGAAAGGATTTTTTAAAAATGGACTGTAACAATAACTTATTTTAACTGGTCTGCAGGGCTTAATTGATTGTTACCCACCACCTCTGATCGTCAGCGCTCATGCTCTTACGTCACTTCCAGTCCAATGTTACAATAGAGTATCCAAGGGCAACAAAGAACCAGGAGTGACAATGGACAATACGTTTAACATCATTTCCAGTCCAATGTCACCCTGTACCCTAAGGCTATGTTCACACGGCGTAATTGCAGCGTGTACAGTACGGCCGCAATTACGCTGGGTGATGTGGGAGTCACGCTAATCAGTGCGTACTCCCGCGGCGCGGGGGGGCCAGCAGCCTGCCGGCCCCATTGACATTCATTACTTGCATCGCGTATTCGCTGCAAGTAATTGACATGTCACTTATCTCACCGCGCGTACAATACAATTGTATTGTACGAGCGGGGAGAGGAGGTGTAATCCATAGTTCTCTATGTGAACTATGGATTACCATAATTTCGGCGCGCATCTTGCTCGTGCTAGAGCGCAAATACAACGCGAAATACACACCAAAATTATCCCGTGTGCACATACCCTAATAATGGACCAGAAGCGATGTTGGAAGAGACAATAAAAGCACGAGCACCAAAGCACCAGAGGAAATGGGGACTGGTAAATTAAGCCTTGCAGACCAGATAAAAAAAAAAAACATAACCCCAATTTAGGTTTAGGGTTATGGTTAAAGTCAGGATTAAGGCTAGGTTTAGGGTTATAGAGTAAAATAATTTGGGTTCAGGACAACTCAAACCCAAACTTTGCTTAAACCAACGTCAAACCAGACAGGGACCGATTTGAGGAACGCTACAACTAACAACCATAAAAACAAGATTTCATCATATTAGGGGCCACATGTATGAAAACTATCTAGGTTTAAAATTCACCTTGTTGCCCATAGTAACCAATCAGAGTGCCCCTTTCATTTTTCCAGAGCACCATATGAAATGAAAGGGGCGCGCTGATTGGTTGCTATGGGCAACAAAATGAATTTTACACCTAGACAGTTTTCCTACATGTGGCCCTAGGTACCTGACATTGAGGGTAACAAAAACAGATATGGTCAAAAATGCTCAGTCACATGTAGTTGTATATAGGCTAACATCAACACCATGCAAAACTGGACAGATGCCAGAGTGCTTGGTCACCTGTGGAGATTTGAGTAAATATGCTTTATGTTTGTCATGCTGAGGTAAGGATGGACATACAGAGCCCACTATGAAATTTTGGTCAAAGCGCCTGTATGGCCTGGCCTGGCTCACATATCCATAGATTACCCCTCTTAGAGATGTCTTTAGAATGAAACACAGGCTGCAACATTTCCTTAAAGCAAACCTGTCAGGTGGTTTATGCTACTCAGAGCAGGGTATGATAGAGGGAGAAAAGTTAAGCTCTGTGATATATAGGTTTATGATTTAGAAGAGGATTTCTGAGTAAAAAGGAGAGAAATCTGACAAGATTCCTAAAAGAGAAAGTCCTGCTGACCCCGCCTTCAGATAGTGATTGACAGTTTGCTCTGTACACCCACTAATACAGGGAATGCTGTCAATCACTTTATGTGGACAGAAAAAGCCAGACTTTCACTATCACTTAAGGAGTCCTATCAGGATTTACTTTGCTTTTTCTCAGAAATTCAGTATCAAATCATATAAACTTTTTTTATATTACAGAACTCAGTTTCTCTCCCTCTATAACAAGCTCTCAGATAGGGTAGCATAAACACCCGACAAGTCTGTTTTATGTATACTAGCAAACAGATCCCAAAACCCCACGAATACAGCAGTGGGAGCTGCCTCCCAGTTTCCGTTTTATTCTAGTTGTCACGGGTGGTCCCGCAGCCGTGGGTTGGGCTGCGGGCACACCCGTGTCCCGTCCATGCCCCCCCGATCCTGGAGCGGGTGGCGCCACGGTCCTCATGTCGGGCCGCGGGCGCACTCGCTTCCCCGAGAGCCAGGACTTACCTGGCCACGCTCCAGTCCCCGTGCGGCTCTCTGCCGGCTGCCATCGCGCGAGCGCCACCTAGTGCGCGCGCGGCAGTTCTTTGAGATTTAAAGGGCCAGCGCACCAGTAATTGGTTTATTGCCGACCGCTGCTCCTATATAAGTTTACCGCCCACGGCACTTCCGCGCCGGATCTATTGTGCCCATTGCCTTTAGAGAAAGCGTTGAAAGTGCGTCCCAGTATCTTCGGTGTTCTGACCCTTGTGCTACGTTTATTGACCACGAACCTTTGCTGCCAGCCCTGACCCTCTTGCTACGTTTATTGACCACGAATCTTGCCGCCTGCCCTGACCTTCTCGCATGTCCCGACTACGAGCCTGCCTGACGATTCTGTAGCACGCTAACCCTTGGCTGCCACCGCAAGCAAGTCACGTCAGGGGTAGCTGTAAAGCATTTCCTATATTCCTATATAACTTGAGGTTTTACTTAGTCTTTAGTGTGCCACTGATTTATGTATTAGATGTATGTCATTGCCTTTCAGTGTGCACCTATGCTTACGTTTTCAAAGTATATATTAGATGTGCACCAGCCTTTTTACATTTTGTAGTCTATTTGGGAGATGGCAATCTCATTGGCTTGCTGCACTCAACCACGCATTTAAATATGTGCAGGTTAACTCAATTGCAGGTTCCTATCACTCCTGGGGAAGTGGCAGTCTGAATGGACTCCTAGTAAGGTAACATGTTTTAGTGTAGGGACTCACCTGCTCTGGGAACCCCTTGACGTGTTGGGAGGTGAGCTTAATACAATCTTTGATCAAATACTGTAAACTAAGAGTCCCAGGTTTTTCATATTTTCCTTAGCTGTAAAGCATTTCCTATATTCCTATATAACTTGAGGTTTTACTTAGTCTTTAGTGTGCCACTGATTTATGTATTAGATGTACGTCAGGGGTAGCGACCTGGTAGACTCCTGCCGCAGCAAGTCCATCCCGCTTCGCGGCGGGCACTGGTGAAAACCGGGTGCTACTTAGACTCTGCTCCCTGGCATGGCTTACACCATCGCTTGCAGTGGTCCAGCGGATCCACTACCGCTGTCCATTACACTAGTGAATTTATACAAATAACCACTTGAATAATTAAAATTTATTTAATAGGTTTATTGAAAACAGGTAGATATGAAATGAACACATCACAAGTAAAATGTAACAAGATTTTTTTTTCTACATTTCAAAAATTGTTTCCATCAAAATTTCATTTTTGAAAAGAAATTGTCATTTTGTATTTTTAAGCTCTTATAAAAAAAGAGTTCCGTTTAAAAAGGGAATGAGGTGTGAATTCAGTATAACAATGCATAGAAGTGTGAAGAAAATACACAAATATCCTCCGAAAAGAGCCACGTTAGTTTTTACAGGTATTTACACTTATTACAAAATGCTTACATTGATAAATACGACTGAATGTTACCAGCAAAGAAAACCTACAATACCTCTAAATCCAAAACACGTCACACAACTAAATGAGTGTATTGTATACCTACAAAATTAAGTATTTAGATTAAGGTATGGCAATAGTCAGCAGAAGGGTGGGCATAAAGGATAGGGGGCCAATAGCTGGAATCAAAATGGAAATACATTCTGTTCTGATACTGGTTCCTGCCACAACACCTATAAGGGGTGCAGTGATCAGTGGTAAACATACCGGGCCTCATAGCAAAGATTAAAATTGTGCTCCACTATGATGATGGGTTTCACTAACCAGCACAGAAAGGTCTGGGGTTTGAATCCTCCCTTTCTAATGACCGGTGATCCAATTCCCCAACCCGTTGTTTGCAATCAATGCAGTTCATCTACATAGGTTTTTGCATCATTGTGCAGTGATGTTCATGCCTATCCTGATGTGCAGTAACATATAGAGGTAGAGACAGCATGGACTAGAGTTAGCTCCGAAGTCCTGGATGCCCCCCTCAAGTATAAAGGCAATATGCCCGAGTTTATGTCCCCCCTGTGCTATGATGTCCAAGCCCTTTCTCACTCTGGCTTGCAGTAGCATAACAGCAAAGAAATTGCATGGATTACAGCTGATACTGGTGCATCCGATGTCCCTGGGTCAGCAAACAAGTTCCAGGAGCTGTTCGGAACAGCTTGAGCTAGATCTACTACTACACATGCGCTGGTTTTCAAAGTTCATGGCACTTATTGGCTGATTCTGGGGCATAAAGCATAGGGCCAAATGTTCCCCACCCCTGCTCTGTGACATTCATATGCCCTAGAAAGTTTGGATTCCTGTGGGAGGATTGTCCAAATGCCAAAAAGGTACTACTAGATACCGACCCTGTTTCCCCAAAAATAAGACATCCCCTGAAAATAAGACATAGTGCATTTTTTGATACAATTCAGAGTTTGGCTGTTTATGTTGATGTTTGTGATGAAATCACTATAATATATTAATACATGTTGATTTTTTGTTCAACAATTAATGTGAATTCTTGTTCATTGAAAAATAAGACATCCCCTAAATATAAGTCTTAGCTCGTCTTCAGGAGCAAAAATTAATATAAGACACTGTCTTATTTTCGGGGAAACAGAGTATGTGGCGGTGAGGCCATCCCAAGCTGGAGCCCCCTATTTATGAGGCCTGTGGCAGATGCCCAAGGTTGCTTCTATAGTACATTCAACCTTTAACTGCTTGAATTACATAATTATTAATAGGAGCTCTATAAATTTTAGGAATTCTTTCCAAATGATAACAAATAAAAGCTGCAGTAATATGTTTAGCCAAAATGAGGTGAATTGAAGCCCTTCTCTTGATAAACTATGTTACATTGTAAGTTGTAGACTATACAGAGATCATATACAGTATACCATATAAAATATTGTACAAAGTCCGCAGTGCTCGTGTTGTGTAATGCAAATATAAAGCAGGCGGCTAGTTGGCACAATGAAGGCAAGGAAACCAAGATAATACTCATTTTTCTTTTTTACTATCACCTTGCCTTGTCTATCTATAGAAAGATTTGCATAAATTAGCACAGAAAACAAGCGGAAGAGGTGCCTATGACAAACATTCAGGTCACTGCGTTCGTCTTCTGACAGCTGGTATCTGGTTGTTGTGGGCAAAACCACTGATAAGATATGGAACAGGCATCTACTAATTTGCAGACTCTGGGTAATATGGGCCCTAACTCTTATTTTAATATACAGTGTATCACAAAAGTAAGTACACAGATCACATTTTTGTAAATATTGTATTTTATCTTTTCATGGGACAACACTGAAGATATTACACTAAGGGCATGTCCCCACGGCACGGGTTTTCGGATGGTTTTTCAGCCGGTTTGTGGTTTTTTATCAGACCGCCTGAAAAACTGTCCGAAAATGAGCACAATTGTGCTCTTTGGAAAACCCGTGCAGCAGTCCCCACTGCACGTGATTTCCGTCCGGCGTTTTTTCCGCCCACGGTCCGGCCGCAAAACATTGTGTAAGCACAATCTTCAGTCCGGTTTCCGGATGGAATATGTGCTTCTAAATGTGAAGGGGGAGGGCTTTTCTCCGCTCATCGCGGAGAAAAGCCGCCTCCCCCGCGGCTGTGGGGACGGCCGCAAAACAGGACAATTACCGGCCGGCAAACCGACCGGTAATTGTTCTGTGCAGTGAGAACACACCCTAAGCTTCTATAACAGTTTCAATTTGTTGTGCCCTCAAAATAACTAAACACACAGACATAAATATATAAGCCACTGGCAACCAAAGTGAGTACACCCCTAATTGAAAATGGACAAGTTGTGTCCACTTTGCCATTTTCCTTCCACAGTGTCATATGACTCAGGTGTGAATGGGGAACAGGTGTGTTAAATTTGGTGTTATCGCTCTCACTCTCATACTGGTTATTGGATGTTTAACATGGCACCTCATGGCAAAAAACACTCTGAGGATCTGTAAAAAAGAATTGTTGCTCTACATAAAGATGGCCTAGGCTATAAGAAGATTGTTAACATCCTGAAACTGAGCTGCAGCACAAAGACAGGTTCCACTCAGAACAGGCGACGCAATGGTCAACCAAAGGAGGTGAGTGCACGTGGTTAGTTTCACATCCAGAGATTGTCTTGACGTATGAGTGCTGCCAGTATTGCTGCAGAGGTTAAAGGGTTGGGAGGTCAGCCTGTCACTACTCAGACCATTCGTAGCACACTACATTAAATTTATCTGCATGGCTGTCGTCCGAGAAGGAAACCTCTTCTAAAGATGATGCACAGGAAATCCCGCAGTGTGCTGAGGACAAGCAGACTAAGGACATGGATTACTGGAACCATGTCCGGGGGTCTGATGAGACCAAAATAAACATATTCTGTTCAGATTTTGTCAAACAAGTGTGGCGGCAACCAAGTGAGAAGTACAAGCATGGTGGTGAAAGTGACATGGTTTGAGTGCTGCCAGCTGTGGGGAGATACAGTTCACTGAGGGAACCACGAATGCCAACAAGTACTGTGACATACTGAAGCAGAGCATGATCCCCTCCCTTCTGGGCCACAGGGTAGTATCTCAACATGATAACGATCCCAAACACACCTCCAAGACGACCACTGCCTTGTTAAAGAAAATGAGGATAAAGGTGCTGGACTTGCCTAGCATGTCTCCAGACCTAAATTCTATTAAGCATCCTCAAAAGGAAGGTGGATGAGCGTAAGTTCCAACATCCAACAGCTCAGTGATGTTGTCATGGAGGAGTGGAAGAGGTTTCCAGTGGCTGCAACCTGTGAAGCTCTAGTGACCTCCAAGCCCAAGAAGGTTAAGGATGTGCTGGAAAAGAATGGTGGCCACACAAAATATTGACACTTTGGCCACAATTTGTCCATTTTCACTTAGGGGTGTACTCACTTTTGCTGCCTGCGGTTTAGACATTGATGGCTGTGTGTTGAGTTATTTTGAGGGCACACTAAATTTACAAACTGTACACTGACTACTTTACACTGTATCAAAGTGTCATATCTTTAGTGTTGTTCCATGAAAAGATATAAGACAATATTTACAGGAATGTGAAGGGTGTACATGAGAGACATGATCAAAAAGTTTTTACATCATATAATAATGTTTGTGGATTATTTTCATGACTTTAATTTTATCATAGGTGATATAGATTATAGCACCAGATATCCCAACACGTTCATTCCCTACCTTGCTAAACACGACAGGTTAGTATACTTTACACAAGGGCATAGCTATAGGGGGTGAAAGAAAGTAGTCACTACTGGACCCCAAAGGTCTCCCTGCCATCTATGAAAACACTGGTAATATAAGTGACACATGACAGGTGGGAGCCCTTTTTAAAGGTTTTGCATTGCAGCCCAAAAGTTACGCCTCTAACTGTACAACTTGCAACATAAAGAAAAGGTTCAAAGTATATATCACAATGTGTACATTATATCCCTGCTAGAACTAATAATTCATTTCCACATAACAACACTTTACCTGACTAAGGTCTGGTTCCCATCTGCATCAAAGGTTATGTTCAGAGGTGGAACTGGACTGTTTCACAACGGACACCAGAGGTGCCCAATGGACCCCATTAACTACAGTGGGCTCCATTGGTTCTCACCACAATGTCCGTCGTTTTAACAGAAATAATAGTATAGCATGCTGCATTATATTTTCCATCATTCTTGCTGAAATCTGTAACAGAGGTTCCAAAAAGAACCTATGACAAAGATGAACCTGAACTAGTGAAACCTTTAAAAGTTGCTCAAGGCTCCAACCTTATTAAAGACTAAATTTCTTATAAGCTTATGGTGAGCTTGTGCACCCACACAGTAGCCAATATGAAAAATTGGAGCTGCAGTCTGAAGAATAGAGGAGAGAGAGGACAAGAGCTTTAGCCTCTGTTAAGACAGAAGGTCAATTTTAAGTTCAACCTTAAACTACAGTCACTGGCTGTGCTTTAATGGAGCAGAGCTTTACAGAAAAAAGAAGCATTAAACTATTAGGGTGCCACATTAAGAAAAGTACTGAGTAGGGCTTAAGCCCACAACTGGACTGGACATTTATATCAGAGAGCATCTTAATGATCATGTCAAGTACTCAAAGGAAATAAGAATAAGATGGTGTAGATAATATCAACATTAAAGTATCAGGATTAGCTTTGGAAATTGCCTTTCTGGAAAGCAGGACAAGTAAATGAAGGTGGACATGCATTGCTGGCCCTTTAAATATATAATACAAATGTACAGTGCTCAAGCCATGCTTTTCATATTATGGTACAGAATTGCTTCTAGGGGAGAATACAGCGCCTAACAGAGGCTCTCTATGGCACCACACTGGATTCCTATAGATCCATAATATTCTTGGACTCAATGTCTTTTTTCTTCATACAAGCCTTGATTTGCTACCTGAAATACCTATGGCATTTTCAAGTTAGTTTAAAGAGCTAGTAATTAAATAAAAAATGTTTTTCCACCATTTTTCTGTTCTGAACCGGTAAACTAAGCAAGGTACAACTTCATGAAGTTCACGAGTGTGTGCTATATGCCTCTAGGGAATACACTGCGTACATTACAATGTAATTGCATGCAAGTGTACTCCAGTATTGGTAAATGTGTCCCACTGATATATCCAACCCAGTCAAGGTGCAAATCAAGAATAACCGATCCAGTACCAACAGTTTGCTGATGGTTTCCATGCAACAAAAAGCTAAAGACAATAGAAAAGGTAAAAAAGAGATAGTACAAAGATCATTACATTAGATAGATACTGATAGATATGAGACTGATAGATAATGAAGGTAAGATTTATAGACTAAGAAATAGATATGAAATAAAGAAATATTAGACTAAAATATAGTGATACTGATAGATAACAGAATAAAAGATAATGATAAGGACAAATACTATAGATGGATATATTAGTCAATAGAACTACGATAAATAAAAAAATCAGTTATGGAATAAGAGAGAAATTATATGGATTATTGATGGATGGGTGGATGCATGGATAGAGAAATAGATAGATATGAGATAACTGGATGGGCAAACAAATCGGTATATGCAAAAGATAGATAAATAGACGTGTGATAGATGGGTAGATAAATAGATATCCAAAAGTTCTGAGATGGATATATGAACATATTAATAGACAACTAGACAGACAGATATAGATAGATAGATAGATAGATAGGAGATGATAGATAGATAGATAGATAGATAGGAGATAGATGGATATAGATAGATAGATAGATAGATAGATAGATAGATAGATAGATAGATAGATAGATAGGAGATTATAGATAGATAGATAGATAGATAGATAGATAGATAGATAGATAGATAGATAGATGGATAGATAGATAGAAATGAGATGGCTGGATGGACACACATATGGATAGATATGGAAAGATAGAAACATAGGCAGATAGATATCAAATAGACTGATAGACAGATATGAGATAGATTGATAGATAAATATAAAGATAAATATGGGTGGATAGATGGATAGATTTGTGATAATTATGACCTGGATAGATAATTAGACAAATATATATGATATAGATTGATAAATATGAGATAGATAGATAGATAGATAGATAGATAGATAGATAGATAGATAGATAGATAGATAGCTGTGAGATGGGTGGATAGATGGATGGATGGACTGACAGATCTGCAAGACAGTGATTTCTTTGCCCTCTATTAAAATTCAAGTAAGACCCCCCCCCCCCCCCTAAAATGTGAATAAGTAAACCCACAATATTATCACCTCATCATGTACCTTACCCCCACAGGATGTCAAAGCCATTAACACATAATGCTGAATTACAGTAAATGTATCATGTTTCTATGGTTACCCAGAATGTATCCAGCCGTCCTCCTCATACCCTGTAATCTAGCTGCATCCTGCAACCCTCATCATTATAATGATGAGAATAATCATTCCAGGAAAGCAATGATTGACAGCTCCGGCACCTGCTGCACTGCAACAGCCACACAGTCTACATGAATACTGCCTAGTACCAATGCCACCCTGCACTGCACCCAGGCAGCATCATGCCATCCAATAAATCACAAATGGAACATGCTGGGGTAGTGGGTGGTGTCATGTACCCCATCCATCCCTGGCATGATGAAATATAACTGCCCACACCTTGCATCTCCCAGGGGTAGACCCAGATGCTATGTATCAATATAAGGTTCCCTTTGTGTTTGGGTGTTCCTGCAAGGGATGTAAGATCTCAGACACAACCTGACTTCTTTGTTCAGCATGAAGCAGACAATAGGGTTCACTCCAGCCTGAGCAAATGTTAACCACACAGCCACAGTCAAATAGCCCTGAGGCAGAGCTGCAGACTTCATAAAGACTCTGAGATAGCAAGCCACTAGGTAGGGGGCCCAGAAGAGGAGGAATAGGAAGGTGATGATGTAGAACATCTTGCTGAGCCTCTTCTCTAGCTTGAATTCCTCCAGCACCAGAAGCCTCCTGATCTGGGTCTGAGTGGTCTGCCTCATGCCCACCAAAGTGGGTGGTGTTGGACCTCTTCCAAACCCTGCTATCCAGTTAGCAGCTGCTTGCCCAGCAGCCCCAGGTCCATGAAAGCTCCAGTTTTGGCTGATGGCCGGAGTCAACTGAGCAGGCTTCATCTTCCTGTGGTCATATATAAAAAACAGCAGCTTCATGTAGATAAAGTGAGTGGCCCCCACAATGAAGGCCAGCATCAGCAGGAAGCCCAGGCTGTCATTAGCCTTGACATAACGATGCTCAAAAGTGCATTGATCTTCTTCCTTGATAAACTTGTAGGTGCCCACCTCAAAGACAGGTGGTAGGGCCATAGCCATGGACAGGATCCACGCCATAGCAATGACCAGGGCGCAAGCCCACCCTGTCATCCTCTTGCAGTAGAATCTATGGTGGGCTATGGCCATGTACCTGGTCAGACTGATGGACAGCAGCATGAAGGCAGCATGGAAGCAGAGCAGCACCGCTCCAAAGGCCATGATCCTGCAGCTCCTCTTGCTGTAGGTCCATTGGGATCCACTGCTGATGGATTTCAGCACCAGAGGGAAACAAAGCAGGGAGCGGAGGAAATCTCCAATGCACAGATCCAGCATCAAGTAATAGGGAGTCCTATGCAGGCTTTTGTCTTTCAGGGTGATGAACGCAAACAGGAGGTTGCCCAGCAGGCTGACACAGGCGATGATGCCCAGGGATGCCAGCTTAGCCACCGAGCCAGGGCTGATGTCAGTGGGGAGAAGGGAGGCATTGCCTTTCTGCAGCTCCTGACCAGCCATGGAGACAGCCTGCGAGTCCTGTGCAGAGCAGGAGAAGCATCAGGCTCTGCTGCTACAGATCTGCAAGGTGAAGCAGGCACAGGGTGTGCTGGAGACACACGTCTGATTGCAGGGCGATGGGCTCTGGACCACTGGATCCTCTGCCTGTCTGCTCACAGCAGTCCCTGGGGGAAGCACAGCTGCAGCAGGTACACACATGCCATCGGCTCCAGATCGCTGCTATTTCAATCCATGGAGAGAATCTGTGCATCAGTTATATATATGCAAGATACATGCAGGTTATTAGGATCTAACAAGCTAAAGGCAGGGCTGGATCAATCAGTGTGAGATGATGGATATGAAAGAGATAAATATAATACAGAGCTATATGAATAGATAAGAGACTGATATATAATGATGGTCATAGATATTAGATTCATTGACACTTTCTGTAGATATTAGACTTATAGGTAGTCGTAACTATTAGAAATAAATATACTATTGTAAGATAATAAAGATAGATATTAGATAGGTAGATAGATAGATAGACAGATAGACAGACAGATAGACAGATAGATAGATAGCAGACAGATATATATATATATATATATATATATATATATATATATAACAGACAGATAGATAGACAGACAGAAATAAAGAAAGATAGATAGATAGATAGATAGATAGATAGATAGATAGATAGATAGATAGATAGCAGACAGATAGATGTTAGACTAAGACAATAATACTGGAAGATATAGGATGGATAGATAATGATAGAATATATGTTAGACAAATAGATGGATGATAGATAGAGCTGAGATAGATAAATAGATAGATCGATAGAGCTGAGAGATAGATAGATATGAGAGATAAATATGAGATAGATGATAGATATGAGAGAGACAGATATGAGATAGATATGAGATAAAGATAGACAGATAGATAGATACATAGATATGAGAGATACATATGAGAGATACATATGAGATAGATAGATAGACAGGTAAGTAGATAGATAGATAGATAGATAGATAGATAGATAGATAGATAGATAGATAGATGTTAGACATAAAATATATCCATAACAGATAGATTAATATATATATGTTAGACTAATAGATAATGATATGAGACTGATAGATAATAAAAGTAATGCTGCATACTGGAGAGAGATGTTAGACTAATAGTTTAACTACAATATAACTACTATCAATAAATATACAGTTATGGGATGAGAGAAGTTATATTGATTGTGGATGGATGGATAGATAGATAGATAAATAGATAGATAGATAGATAGATAAATAGATAGATTGATATGGAGTCCAGGCACTCAGCCAATTTATACAGATCTAGGACGACATGTATGAGTTTTGGTGCCCAGATGGCAATTTTATTAGTATTAGTGTAGAATGCACCTGAATCTATGAACCCGGTCTACTGCGGGTAATAAATCAGGTGCATTCTAGTACAAAAGGACATTTCTGGCTCAGGTAAACCACTTGTAAAGTGGTTTACTTGTTCCAGCAGTAATACACCTGGATTTGTCGTATTGAAGCTATAAATGTGTACGGTTGTAGTGTGACACGCCTCCAGCACGCCCCCGATCTCAGGCGCATTACAAAGTGCCGCGGGCGCTCTGTAGTGCGCCTGATATTGGAGTGCGCCAGGTTAAAAATATAGAGAACGGGGCTAGTTCTTGGGCTGAAAAGACGCCAGACTTTTGGCGCAGCCCCATTCATACATGTCGCCCCAAGCGTCTACAAAAAACATAGCCAATATCAGTTGGCAGGGTCTACCTGTTGTGAATGTAGCGGCTCACTCAGCGCTTCTATATTGTACATGGTTTTACCTATCTAGCTCTTTCTAGATGCTTCTCTGGCTAATGGAGAAGGGCGGCCCTCACTTTTGGGCAGTGTCAGACTGGGGTCAGGGGCATAACTTGAAGCTTCTGTACCCTAGTGCAAATAGTGAAATGGGGCCCCTCAGTTATAGTGTGCAATTGACAATGCTGTAGAAAAAGGGCTTTTGGGGCTCCCTTAGGCTGCAGGGCCCAGTAGCGCCTGCTACCTCTGCACCCCTTATAGCTACCGCCCTGACTGGGATGCTGATGGCCCGTAGGTGAAGTTGATTCTAGGGGCCCACCAATTAAGCTTTCTGGGCCCACCGGTGGAGTATTTTGGAGGCCCACCCTACAGCTACTGTAAAAGACTGTACATGCCTCCCATACTCTAGATCAGCAATGGGTAACCTATGACAAGTGTGTCAGAGGTGACACGCCGAGCTGTTTTTGGCGGCACGCGTCATCACGCCGTTTGTGCCACCCTTGCCCGGCCTCCGGATGCTGACATTATCTGCTGGGTGCTTTGGCTTCACTACAAGACCGTATCAGCATACAGAGGCGGGACAACTCTCCTACAGAGAGCGTGGCACAAATGGCGCCATCTTACTTCTATTAGTGAAGCCAGAGCAGCAAGCAGACGTACCCAGGCAGCTGCAAACACTTCTCCCACCTACAGACTTGTACCCAGGCAGCTCCAAACACTGCTCCCAGCCGCAGACTTGTACCCAGGCAGCTCCAAACACTGCTCCCAGCCGCAGACTTGTACCCAGGCAGCTCCAAACACCGCTCCCAGCCGCAGACTTGTACCCAGGCAGCTCCAACCCCTGCTCCCAGCCGCAGCTTTACGCCTTACACCATACGGGGGGCACTTTTAGCACCCTGAATATCGAGCGATGGCTTTACTCACAGTGTTTCCCTCTACGTACTTTTGTGCGACCTTATTCTCAGCGTTAAATAATATCAAAACCATTAAAAATAACCGACTGACATATGAAGTAAGTAGCACTTGCTTGGTCTTGAAGTGTAAGAAATACCAACCTTCAATTGAAGATTTAGCCAATGAAATTCAGCAACAAAAAAGTCACTAAGCAGGTTAGGTAAAGAATTATTAAAATTATATTAAGATTATAACTTTTTGTTATTAGAGCTACAAACATCACAAAATTCTGGATTTTTCTTGAAATGACACACCGCCTGAGTTATGCTCGTTTTTTGGGCGAATCTTGCCACACCGAGCTAAAAAAGGTTGTCCCTCACTGCTCTAGATTTTGCTTTTTGCCTCTCTTTCTCTGCTTTTCTTCCTCTCACAAGGATCCTCTCAGAAGCCCGCCAGTGGTATCCCCTGTAGACCAGTCCGAGACTGCTTTAGGGTGTCCATGTACCCTGTTAGGTCAGGTATAGTCCAGCTTGGACATAGAGAAAGCAGCTGTGTTTACAACAGGTAACCCTGCTGCACCCACCTATAAAAAAGAATGAAAAGGGTTTATTTCTTAGCTAAACGTGGATTCCTCTTCACTGTACACCAGACCCAGCTCTGTGTGTTTGTTAGTGTCTTATCTGGTATTATAGCTGAGCTGCTCTGAGCTGTAAGACAGAGACATAGGCACTACAGAATGCACAGAGCCACACAGTCCCTTTGATCAGTGGGGGTGTTGGGAGTCGAACCTTCACTATTTGATGGCCTATGATTGCCATGTTCACTTAGTCCCATCAGTGATGTAGTTTTTCGTGCAATGTGTGAGCCTGACTTATAGGTATGAAATGTCATTTACACAGATTTACAAAAAATAAATATTATTGGAATATGGGCTGAGATACAGATGCATAATTTAGGTCGCCTTATGTATATTTATAAATGTAGATTTTTACCCTTGTTTTCAGACATGTTTTCCCTCATATTAAAGCCTCAATCATAGATCTAAATACAGATCTGAATAAGAGAATGGATTTTTTTAGCGTCCTATAGAATCCTTGGCAAAAGTTATGGAATCCCTGCACTTAGAGGAAGCTCTGCTGCTTTCTACCAAATATACAGATCACAGACAGGACACGGATATTATCCATGGGGGCCACTAGGCAGTTGCCCAGATGCCCCAAGAGAATCGGGGCCCTGAGTTGTTGGAGGTATTTCCCGGGAATCCTCAGGATGCCATCAGTTCCCTTCCCGTTCCAGGCCCGGGACTCCGGCTACTCCTCTCTACCTTTTAAGGACTTAAGGATTTGTCGGACTCGTTTGTCTACTACTGATGACGATCCTACCTTATTTTCTATTTATATAAGGATCTGCTGTTTGCTGTTTGTTTGAGAAAATATCATACAGTCATTAAATGCTATATAATAGTTCGGTCTATTGCCTTCTTCCCATTATTTAGAGATGTCATACATAGAAAATTGTCTGCTTGCCGTTTGTATGGATTTATTTTTATAATATAAATTATTTTATAAAAATATATCTTTATACACCCTAGTAAAGCCACTGTTGCTTTGACACTGTTCTGCTGGAGGAAACCCCTGAGGAACCTGTGCTCTCATGGCAATACGTGTGTGGCATCTAGCCTAGCAGCACTCTTGGGGGCCTGGTTTTCTGCTTCCCCATCTCCTAATATACTTTGGTATTTTTACCATTTGTGATATCTTTATACTCCGGTTTAGTATTGGTTTGTTTTTGCATGATTCACGGTGTATGCTTTCTGGCACTATTTTAATTGACCCTTACACATCTGTACTTTCCTGTGTTGTGCTGCTTGTTTCCATTATTGTATTGTCTAGGTGGCTTATGTTTGTTGAGCCTACTTTTTATTTATTTAAGGCTACTTTTTATTGATTTTAATTAAATTTTTGTTCTTTGGCTTATCAATAAAACATATCATTTTACTTTGGTAATTAGGGTGTAATTCTGTAGTGTGTCTATTTTCTTTTAAGTGCTACAGGAAAATGGGCATGATTGACATGCTTAGGCATAGGAAAGAGGTGTGGCCTGGTGTGATGTCATGTGCTTGGACAGGGCCCAATATTTACAGTAATTGCATATGTTTTTCCAAATCAAGTAGAGATAAAAAATGGAATCAATTCAATGTTGTGAAAAAATGTAATGAAAACACATTGTAATTTGAATTTCTAAAACAAATTAATGGCAGACGTCTAAATCTAAAAATGCTGATTAGTTCTCACTTAGGCTATGTTCACACGGGCAAATTGTGGCGCGCATTTCAAGTCGTATTTGCGCTCTAATATGAGCCGCGCTGAAATTACGGTAATTCTTAGTTCTCATAGAGAGCTATGGATTATACCTCCTCTCCCTACTCGTACAATATGATCGTATTGTACGCGCGGGGAGATAAGTGACATGTCAATTACTTGCGGCCAATATGCGTCGTGAGTAATGCATGTCAATGGGGCCAGCGGGCTGCTGCCCCCTCCCCTCCATCGCGGGAGTACGTGCTAATCAGCGCGACTCCCAAATCACCCGCCGTAATTGCAGCCGTGCTGTACGCGCCGCAATTACGCCATGTGAACATAGCCTTAAAGGGGTTGTCTCGCTACAAAGAATAGCTTTCAAATTGTAGGGACCACAAAATAAAGACATTTTCCAAATATATTACTTTGTTCATCTGTTTTCCCTAAGGAGATACAAGTGAATTTATGACCTCCCTGGCTATTTCAGTTCCCTCAGTAACTGACCTGTAAACAATTCTCCCCCTGCTGTTTGTTCTATGAGATAGCAGTGAGTGATGTCATCACACAGGTCATGGCAGTGTCTGTGGTGCTGGGCAGTAAAAAGCTGAATTTATGTAAAATAAACAGAACTGTAATTAGGGCTTTTGTTTGAGGGATCATATAAAGCCTTCTGTGAGCAGTTTGAGAAGCTTCTGAGCTAATCTGATCTAATTAGCAACTGAAAGCACAGCATTAAATTCAAGCAAGGAGCTGTATGCAAATTAGTCAGTCTGAACCAGGAAGTGACAGAGTATTTCATTCATGCAGCCTATGAAACTCTGTAGGGAGACAACTCCTTTAAGGAGGACCTGTTGCCATCCCTGTTTAAGTAAATATTTGTGTTTCCTGTGAAATAACAATTCTGGAGCTTCTTCTCTTATAATTCTGTGTTGTGCTGTTCCTCTGTTATTCCGTCTAGAAATTCATAATCAATATGTCAGCTGGGTGTTAATACAGTCTGACATTGTCCAATCAGTGCTGGCAGTAAGTGTGTGCAAGGATATGCCCCATTGCAAAGTGGAATGGTGACACCCATCTGACTGATTCAGTAATGCATTTCTAGGAGGTATAATAGATGAACAGCACAACACGGAGTTATATGCAGGCTCGGACTGGCCCGCAGGGGATCAGATTAAAGCCCCGGAGCATGACAGACAGAGTTTCTTTTAATCTGCAATATAGATCCTTGGTAGATACAGAAAGGCAAAGAGAGAGGCAGAAAGCAAGTGGCAGAGTTTAAGAGGTATGTACAGTAGCTGTAGGGTGTTCCCCCCAAATCAACTCCACTGATGGGCCCTAGGCACCTCTGTCCAACACTGGTTATATGAGAAGATGCTCCAGAATTGTTACATGGGCAACACAAGTATTTACTAAAACAGACATGACAGGAACAAACACAAGTCCTCTTTAAAATGGAAAGAGCTTAGAAGTTAGACTTGGGCTGATTGAAAGAAAACAAGGTTCCAAAATCTATTTAAAACATTGAAATTATTATAAGGTACCTTCCAGATGAAAATACAAAAAGATGTTTTTGACAAAAAGATGTTGGTTGTTCCCAGTCAGCTGTGTAAAATATGGTGCAGGTACAAACAAAGTGGGACGTTTATAAAAGGAAAACATACCGGTAGACCAAGAAAGACATTAAACAGTCAGGATAGAAAGCACTTGGCCATATGCCCTGAAAATAGTATACAACAAAACAAAAGGAAAACAAATGGGAGAAAACAGGAGTAAATATATAGGACAGAACTGTAATGAAATGGGATTTAAAATAGAATAATCGTCTGCAGGCTGCAGGTAGATCCGGTTGCAGAGAATGAAGAAGGCTGCTGTCTCCTCTCATCTGTGGAATACACTCACCTGTATTCGAAATCCGCATAAAAATCATTGGAGAGTACTGTGCAGTGTTTTATATGTAGACTTTTAGAGCCTCATGTATGAAAACTGCCTTTGTCTTAGACTTTCCTTGTTGCCCATAGCAACCAATCAGAGCTCCCCTTTAATTTCATATAGTGCTCTGAAAAATGAAAAGGGAGCTCCGATTGGTTGCTATGAACAACAAGGAAAGTCTTAGACATAGGTAGTTTTCATACATTACCCCCTTAGTGTATGTTCACATGGCGTCTTGCGGCGCGTACCTGTGTGCAGCGCAAGATTCCATCAAGATTCAAGCAAGACGCTGTGTGTTTAGAAGAACGCGCTGATCAGTGTGTTCTTCTAAAGCGCGCCGGCCCCACTCCTTTTCCCCCGGCGTTCTGTGCGAGGCGGGTAAGATGGCAGGTGATTATAGCTCTCTGAGAACTATGATTACTGTAATCACAGGGCGTAATTGCAGTGCGCCCATACAAGACACCCTGTAATAAGCGGTGTGAACATAGCCTTAGAATCTGCATTTTTTATGGGCTTGACAGAAAAGTTTTAGTATCTCATAAGCGGCCCTTAGGCCATATGGAGTGCAGGCCTTGTATAACGGCTATGGCTGGGGTTTGTATCTTTATTGAGGGGGAGTGTTGAATAGGGTCATATGTACTATTTGTAGTTCAAATGCTACAGGTTGGGGGGTGTTCTATATAAGTGGGTGGAGCTTAAAGAAAAACATCTGTGCTGCAGACTACACACATGGCTTTTTCCTATCTAGGGAACCTTCCTGATGTCCCTTCTCAAAAGCAGGTAAATATGTGCAAATCTGATGCGTCACCGCTCTTGGAGAAAGACAGAACCAGCTTGTTTGTTAGTAGCGAAGTCCTCTACTCAGAGAATTCAGAAGGTCTGAAAAGTTGGAGGAAGGAAAACACAGTACTAAGTGGCATTCTATGATTTCCTCTACTTGATCTGGAAAACTGATATACCATTAACAATTTTTATTTGTTAGAGGTATGTTCCATGGAGCCAGAACATTAAACATTGTTTTGTGACATGTTTGTGCTATGAAGTAAAAGGCTGGGTGACCATCCTCTAAGTTTGGGGATTCCATCATTTTTGCTGGGGTTTGTAGAGTTAAATGTTGAGAATATGCAAAATCTCGCAGATTGTCCAGGAAATAGAAAATCCATGGCACTCCTTATGGCGAAGAAGACAATTTTATTCATATGTTCAGCACATAATAGATTAGTAAAAAAATTCAACTCTCCGTATAGTGTAGATAAGGCAATGAGAAACCCACAGTCCGACGTTTCGGGCACAATAGGCCTTTTTCAAGGACCTAACTAGTGGGAACCAGGAAAAGAGAGCAGGAGAGTGCAGATTGTCAAGAAGTGTCCGAGAATATGGAGACCTCCTAGCTTCCCATCAGAGAAGTCAACTCTCCACAATGGGAGGAGAGAGAGTCCAGATCTAGGTCTGTCACTGCAGCTGATAGCTGAATAGATCTCTTCTATACAGTAAGGGTATGTTCACACAGCGTAATTGCGGGGCATATTTCGGTGCATAATTGTGCGCAATACGCCTGAGATGCACCCCACAATTAGAGAGCTGTGAATTACCTCCGTATTCATAGTAATATATATCGGCAAACCCCTTGTGCACGCTCTCTAGGCTTCAAAATCCAAGAAAAACCAACATATTTTCTTGGATTCACTTCTATAATCCTCGCCGAGGATTATAGAAGTGAATCGGGCCTACTATACGCACTGGCATTACGTACAGTATGCGCCACAAAACGCTGTGTGAACATACCCTAAGTGCTATGGTGCCTCGTTTTACTTTTTACTTTTTAAGCGAGCCACAGATTTAATTGTATTGATACAACAAAGTGAATTCTGTAACCGCTCTGCTTCCTGCGGTCGGCTCTATGGGGTTGTCAGTATATTCCATACTCCCAATGCAGCGGTTTCGACTTGTTTCTACTGATAGCATTTGGCTATAAGGGTGAAATCCTGTAGTTGACACCTGGGGCAGAGCCACGCGAACTCTGGCGCACACTATTACTTGGCCTCACTGACATTAGGCCTCACTCTTGGATATGTTGGCTCCATATTCTGTCTGGAGTGCACACAGAAACAATGTACTTGTATGGAGATGTTACCACCTCCATATTATAGGGAATGTAATGCCAAGAGGACTGGCGCGAGTGCCTCCAGGAGGAAGCTATGTTGTGCGGTGTGGGAAACATACAGAACTGCGGCATCTCTAAGGCCCAGTTCACGTGTGCCAGAGGATTCGTTTGAAGCCTCTGTTATGAACACCATGACGAAAACCCTACAGAGCCCTGTTTAGGGTATGTTCACACGGTGTATTGTGGCGCGTACAGTACGCAATAAATCGTGTGTTTCGGGTGCTCGCGCATACTCCCCAAACGCGCGCGGGTGGAGTGGGGGTGGCCGGGCGCCGGTCCCATAGTCATGCACTCGTGGCACGTAATCGCCGCAAATAATTGGCATGTCACTTATCCATCTCGCCGCGTATTGCGCTTAATTAGCGGCGAAATACGCTGTCAAATGCGCCCCAAAATAAGCCGTGTGAACATACCATAAGGCTGTGTTCACACGGCTTAAAATGGGACGTGTCTTGCCCCGGATTTTGCGCCGTACTGCGCAAAATACGGGGCGACATACGTCCCAGTCATTACGGTAATCCACAGTTTTCACAGCGTATACGCGCCGAGAATAATGAATGTCTATGGGACTGGCGGGCTGCCGCCCCCGTACACACGCCGTAATTGCGGGCGAAATACGTCTCATAATTACTGCCTTTTGAACATAGACTTAGTGTCCATCATGTAACAGATTCAGCTTCACCTCTGAGATGGAGTCTTTGAATAGAACCTCTGACGCTGTCATAAACCGGGCCGAAGGCTTGGTATACATCAGGTTTATGCAGGGCCATTTTAACAGCGTTATATGCCCCTGGGTACAGCAGTGCAGTGGTCCCTGCCCAAATACATAACATCACACCCAGCCATGACTCTAGCCACTTCCAAACATTACAACAAATGAGGTCATGCTCCCAACCACTCCCAAGCACACCCATGTCGTCATGCCATCTATGTCAGGCATGGAGCAAAATTGTCAGGGCAGGGAGACGATGGCTTCCTGCTCCACCATGTTTTTTTTTCATATCAAAAGGTTTATTAAGTTTTCACATTTATTTTTACAATAACAGTGCAATGGAAAATAGTTTCCACAGTATGACAAGCGTAGTAGTCATCATTGCATAACACAGGGTTCGCAGACCACCATTAAATAAGCAGCGTCGACCCAGGGATCTAGGATATATGTCCAGGATTCCCAGGACATACAATCACCACCTGGGGCCCTTATGCTTGTCGGGCCTCTGGGCAACTGCTGAGTGTGTCCAAAGGAAAAGATGGCCTTGTGTTTATGGCCTCTATCTAACATACTCTATCTAACATATACATTAAAAGGAGGCGTCTGATGGATGACAGAAAGAGGCATCCACCCCCCAGAAGTAAATAGTGTTTACAGTATGGGGGTAATGTATAATAACTGTCTTGGTGTAAGACTTTCTTTGTTACATATAGCAACCAATCAGAGCTCACCTTTAATTTTTTCAGAACACTATATGAAATGAAAGGGGAGCTCTGATTGGTTGCTATGGGCAACAAAGAAAGTCTTAGACCCAGGCAGTGTTCATACATACATACATACATACTTTATTGGCATTGCACTTTTTATGTATTTTTGTTTATTATTTTGACACTATATTATTTTAAATATATAACTTTTTCACTTTTGCAATAATATAAAGTTCACAATTCACTCCCTTTACATCTTGATAATTTATATATTTTTTGCACTATATTGTTTTTTTTTAAATTATGTTTTTCATATAGAGAAACATTCTTTATTTTTAGTTTTATTTTATTTTTTCATCTATATGATGATTATGTACATTGTGTGTACAGTTTTATTTTGTATGATAAGCTGGGTATTTGTTGGACACAGTGTGCCATGGTGTATATATTTTTCATTCTGAGGGGCAAGCTGTAATTGTTGGTGTAATGTGATGGCTGTTTTTTGCTTTGCAGTGTTTGCTGTGTATATTGAGTCTTTTGGTGGGTGATTGTGTTTGTTGGTGAATAGCAGGCCCAGACTGCCCATAGGACAAACCGGGCATTTGCCCGGTGGGCCGCTGGGGTCCGGGCCGCAGGGCCAGTTCTGATCGCCCGAGGAGGACGGTGTTACCCCCCGGCGGGCCCCGTCCCGGCGCTGGTCTGTGGCACGCTACAGGGGCCGCATCAGCGACCGGACCCCTGTGGCAGGGGGCCGACACGCCCCCCTCGCCACACGGCTGCACGGCCGGGTCACGGCCATCACGGTGCAAGCTGCAGCCGTGGCTGAACATCTGGGATCTACTGATCCCGTCTGTTTAGCTCCAGGAGGCCGCGGGGCAGGCGTGCGATGTCATGAAAATCAAACGCGGGGCCCCGCTCCGCGCCCCACAATCTGCAGTGAGCGCCACCGGCTCCGGAGCAGGTGAAGAGGACGGACAGGGGTGAGTATTATATATTTTTTTTTTTAACTACTTACTGCCCTGGCTGCCTATAATAGCCCTGCCCTGGCTACCTAAAACCCTGCCCTGGCTATATGATGCCCTGTCCTGGCGTACCTATACCCTGCCCCGGCTACCTAATACCCTCTGGACCTTGGGCTACCTATACCCTTGCCCTGGCTACCATACCCCGCCCTTTGGGTATCTATACCCTGCCCTGGCTACCTTACCCTGCCCTGGCTGTCTATACCCTGCCCTGGCTGTCTATAACCTGCCCTGAAATACCCCATAAACCCCGCCCCCGGCTTTTTAGGGTGCCCTGCCCCGGCTACCCCATACCCCCGCCCTGGGCTTTTATGATTCCCCTGCCCCGTCCCCAAAACCCATACCCTGGCCCCCGGGGTTTCCTATTTCCCTGCCCCGGGGTTTCTTAAAAACCCCCGCCCTTTTTACCTTTTACCCCGCCCTGGTTTCCTTAAAACCCTGCCCCCCGGCTTTCTTTTTAAACCCCGCCCCGGGTTAAAAGATTCCCCCCGCCCCGGCCCATGTGGAATTTTCCCTGCCCCCCGGGTACCTATAAACCCCGCCCCCTTACTAAACCCATTTCCCCCCGCCCCGGCCCCAAATGTGCCCCGCCCCCCGGCCCAAACCATAAACCCCGCCCCCCGGCTTTTATGATGCCCCTGCCCTGGGCCCACCTATAAACCCTGCCGTGGGTATTTTGATGCCCCCCCCCTGGCCCACCTATACCCTGCCCCCGCCTATATAAGGGAAATTGCCAAAAGGCCCCACCCATACCCCCTGGCCCCTGGCTTTTAACCTATATACCCCCCTGGCCTTTAACCCCCCCTATACCCCCGCCTGGCTTTTATATATGCCCGGCCCCCCTGGCCCCTTTTAAAATTTATGCCCCTTTTTGGGCCCCGGTCTACCAAAGCCCCCGCCCTGGCTAAACCCATACCCCCCTGGCTACCCCAAAAACCCTCCCCGGCCCATATGATGGCCCCGCCCCCGTTTCCCACCTAAAACCCCGCCCCCCCGGCCTTTTTTATGATTTCCCCCCCCCCTGGGTTAAACCCAAACCCCTTGGGGGCCCCGGCTACCTATTTAACCCTGCCTGGGGTATATGATTTCCCGGCCCCGGCTACTTATAAACCCCGCCCCGGCTATAAAGAAAGCCCTGGGCCCGGGTACCTTTTTTCCCCGGACTGGGTACCTACAACCCCCGCCTTTCCCTTTTTAGAATTTCCCCCGCCCCCGGTTTTCCATACCCTCCCCCGGGTTATTTTTAAACCCCCGCCCCCCGGGGGGGCCTTTTTAACCCCGTCCCGGCTATAATTTATTTCCCCCCCTGCCCCCGGCCTTTTCCTATAACCCCTTTCCCCGGGGTTTCCCCATAATAGCCCCCCGCCTTCCTATACAATGCCCCCGGCCCCCTATAACTGCCCCGCCTCCTATTTTACTGGCCCCCTGCCCCCCCTGGCCCTATAAGTGGCCCCGCCTGCCCCCGCATACTCACCCGCCTAAAACTTTCATACGGCCCTGCCCCGGGCCCAATGGGGGTTTTTACCTATTTACATGCCCCCTTATCTGAAAAAATTTTTTTTTTAATTTTTTAAAAATTTAGGGTTTTAAACATACGCCCGTTTTTTGGGGGAAATTTATAGGAAAAATGCTGGGAAAAGAAAAAAATTCCCAAGATGGGATTTTGTGGGGAAATTTTTTACAGGGGCGAGTATTGGGCCGGGGAAGAAAAAACATTGCATGCTGTAAAAAAAGGGGGGAAAAAAAATGGGGAAAGGGGAAAAACCCAAAGGGGGAAAGGGATCATGGGGGGTTTTGGGGGCCCGAAGGGAAAAAAAAAGGGGAAGAGAAAAACTCCCCCTCAGAAAAATGACGTTTTCCTGTGAGTCCCTGGGTGTCAGGGGGCAGTTTACTTCTTGTTTTTAGTCCCGTGGCCCGGTTTTTTCAGTTTATGGTGGGCCCCCCGAAACTAAATTGGGGGAAAAGGATTTTGGGGGGGGTTGTAAATTATGTTTGGGTGCCTTTTTGTTTTGTGTCAGTGGGGGGGCCCTTTTCCCCCCCCGGGTTGTAAAAAGGGGAAAGGGCCCCCCTGAAATCTTGGAGTGGTTTCTCTGCGCCCCCTGTTTTTTTTGGGTTTATGTAGTGAGGGTCTCACAAAAGAAGGGGGTTTTTTTTTGCATTTTTTTTTATGCGTTTTTTTTTTTTGCCCGAAAATGTACAGCATTAACTTTCTCTGCCTTTTCCCCCCCACAAAAAGCAAAACAAAAACGCACAAAAAAAAAACCCCAAATGTGAAAGCAACCTTTTGGGGCCAAAGTTTACCAGCTTATTTGGGCCCCGGATTTGGGAGCCGTACTGCAAGCCCCCGGATTTTGGGGCCGCAAAACGGGGTCCCCCAAACCTTCCCCCCCGTTCCCTTAAAGGGAATTTCCCCAATTTCCCCCATAGAAGGAAACCCGTTTGGGGTTCCGTCCTCCCTTTCCCCCCTCCCGGGAAAAAATTCCCCCCCCGCGGGGGGAAAAAAAAGTGACCCCTTTCACATTATTTTTCGGTGCGGACCCCCGCCGTAAAAAAAAAATGCATTTTCCCATTTGGGGCCCCGGCCCAGCCGCCCCCCGCCGGCCCCCCGCCCGCCCCCCCCCCCCTTTTTTCCCAAGCCGTTTAAATTTCCCGGGGAAAAACCGGGCCCCCCCAAATTTCGGCTTTTTAAAAAAGCCCCCTTGGGGGAAAACGGCCTTAAAAAAGGGGTAAATTTTTTTTTTTTTTAGACAGTGGGGGAGGGGCGTAACTAGAGAAAATTTAGGGGCCCCCCAAACAAAAAATTTTTGGGTGGGGCCCCCCCCTACCCCCCTCCCCCCCCCCCTGAAAACCCCGACCATGTAAAAACCAAAAGGGCCCTGTTTTTTTGATAAAAGTAAAAAAATACAAGGGGCAAAAAAAACCTCAAACCCTACATATCACCATCAAAACGGGTAAACCAAAAAAATCCCACTATTCCAAGACCAAAAATTAACCAAAAAAACGCTACCCAACCCAAAGGGCCCGACTAAAACCACCCCGAAACCCCCACCACAAAAATGACCCCGAAAAAATACCCCCCACACTTTTTCTGATCAAATACACAAAAACCCCAAAAGAACCAAACCCTAAAATGGGCCATAAAAGTGGTAGACCCCCAAAAAGTACCAAAAGGCTCCCCGCAAAAACTATATAACCCCATTTTCAGTGACCATAAAAGGGGGGTAAAAAAACACCGTGTACACAGGCTCTGTAGACATATAAGTGATTACGTTTTTAATTTTACAATTTTGTGACTCAAAAAGGGGACCCTTTTTTTCTTTTACCAAGGGCCCCTTGACCTTTTTCCCCCTTTTTTCCCGCCAAAACCGGGCCCAAATCCCGCCAACATAAAGAAAATCTCCCGGCCACTTGTCCCTTTTTTCAATTTAGACACAAATAAACTTAGAATCCCCACTTTTTTCCCGCACCCTGGGCCCCCCCGGCTTTTATGGGGTTTCCAATTTTTGGGAGGCAGGGTTTTTTTTTTTGATAGGATATATAGGCCCCAAAAAGGCAAGGTTTAGGGGAAACCAAAAAGAAAATCCCAAATAAAGGGAGGGAGGGGTTTTTTGGGGAAAACCTTTTTAGGGGCCCCCTACCCCGGGAAAACAGGGGTTTAAAGGGGGGCTATTTTGGGGGGCCCTAATTTGGTAGGGTTTAAAGGGAGCTAAAAGGGGGCCCCAAAATAAGTTTGAACATCCCAGGCCCCTTTCCGGGGGGTAAATAGGTAGGGAAAACCCCTTTGGGGGGTAAAAGGGGGGTACAAAAGGCAGAAAAGGCTTTTTATGGTAGCTATAGGGCCTTTTTCAGGCAGGCAGGGGTTTGGGGGTTTTTAAAAAAGCCCGGCCCCTTTTGGGGGGCCTTTCAGGCAGGCCTTTTTGGGGGTATAAAAACCAAGGGGCCCGGCCCCATGGGGGGATACAGCAGGCTATGGGGGGTATACAGGGAGGATTTTGGGGGGGGGATACAGGCCCCCAATAGGGGGATAAAAAGGCATTGGGCCAAAGGGGGGATACAGGGAGGGTTTTTTGGGGGTATACAGGCCCGGCCTTTTAATTGGGGGTTTTTACAGAGGCCTTTTAAAAAAAGGTATACAGGGGAGGCTTATGGGGGTTTTACAGGCCCCGGCATGGGGTTTTAACCCGGCAGGCTTTTTTGGGGTATTCAGGCCCGGCTAAAAGGGGGTATACAAGGGGAGGCTAATGGGGTATAAAAGGCAGGCCCCCCTGGGGGGGGATACAGGGGGCCCAATGGGGGGAAAACAGGCATGCTAAGGGGTTACAGCAGGCTTATGTGGGTATACAGCAGGATTAGTGGGGTATACAGCAGGCTTATGGGGGATACACAGCATGGGGTAAACAGCAGGCTTAGGGGGGTATACGGGCGGGGCAAATGGGGAAAAACGGGCGGGCTAATGGGGTAACAGGCGGTTTAGGGAGTAAAACAGGCACTTATGGGGGATACAACGGGGCAGGGGTATACAGGCAGGCTTAGGGGGGGTATATAGCAGGCTATGGGTTACAGGCAGGCATGGGGTAATACAGGCAGGCTTGCGGTAACGGCAGGCAGGGGGTTACATCAGGCTTAGGGGGCATATAGGCAGGCCCTTAGGGGGAAATGAGGCGGGCGGGGGCGGCTTACAGGAGGTATATAGGTATATAGCAGGGGGTGGGGGCTTACAGGCAGGTTATAGGCAGGGCTGTGGGGGCTTACGGCAGGTAAAAGGTATTAGGCAGGCTGGGGGTTTAAAAGGCAGTAAAGGTATATAGCAGGCTGGGGCTTACAGGCAGTAATAGGTGGGCTTATGGCGGGAAAATAAGAAAAGTTTACTCACCCGCCCAAAACCGCTCCCCCGAACCCCTCTGCCTTTCCCTGCGCCCTTGCGCCAGGGGGCGGCGCGGTGATTGACATCCCCGCGCGTGCCCACTACCACAGAGCCCGGCGGGGAAGTCAAAGCGGGCATGGGCGCTCCGTTCTGCACCTCTCTGTAGCGCTCCCCTCGATCCTGGGGGCCGAGGGCCCGGCTTTAGAGGCAGCACGCGCGGGCCCCGCACCCCTCCGTCCGCCGCAGTAAATTTTTTTAATTTTCCTCCCCGGGGGGCCCAGGGGGCATACCGGGTACGGGCGCGGGGGGCAGCCCCGGGGGGGCCCCCCCCGAGCCACGGGCCCCACAACTGCTACCCCTGCACCCCAAAGTTACGCCCCGGCTTTGGGGCGAGGGGCGAGAACAAGGGACATTTTTTAAGTGGATATTGTATGTGGGCTGCTGGGGTTTAGTGCCAGTGCTGATTTTTATTCCCAGTCCGGCCCTGGTGAATAGTGTTATGTTTAGTGTGGTGTGAGATTGCTCCTTCTATTTTTCTGTGATGAATGTGGTTGCTGCAGGTTTGTGAAGCTAGACATCTGTGATCGCTGGTTTGTTTGTGCTGAATATGTCTGTGTTTATATATTGTTACATTTTGAGGGGTAAGCTGTAATTGTTGGTTTGTGTAATGTGATCCTGTTTTTTTGTTTTGGGTTTTGATGTGTATATTGGGTCTTTTGGTGGGTGATTGTGTTGTTGGGGCATAGTGTTTATGTTTGGTGTGGTGTGAGATTGCCCCTTCTCTTTCTCTGTAGATGAATGGGGTTTTCCCTGCAGGTTTTTTGAAGCTAGACATCTGTGATTGCTGGTTTGTTATTCCGGGGTGCGCACCACAGTATAATATGGCGGAAGTTACCATAACATACTAATATGTTTAAATGCACGCGCGATCTTTGCTATCCTGCGGCGGAACCCGCGGATGTGGGCAAATTGCGCAAAATCGCTGCTTCATGACACGACATACATCAATCTCTGGCCCCTTGATGGCTGGGAAGGCTCCTTCACTTCCATGTCCTGTTTGCCCCACTGACGCCCTGCAGACAGGAAGTGGGGAAACCGCCATCTTGGTACAGTCCTAAATGCAATGAAATTAGACTATATTGAAAATCGCGACACCTAGTGGTCAAGCACCATAGGGGGCCTCAATGTTAAAGTAAAAAAAAAAAAGTTTTACAGTACAAAAAAAGTATTAAAAGTTAAAATCCCCCTCTTTTACAAATAAAAACAATAAAATAATAAAGTTACACATATGTGGTATCGCCGCATCCAAAAAAGTCCGATCTATAAAAATATAACATCTTTTTATCCTGTACCCTGAACACCGTAAAAAAAAAAAATTTCCAAAAAATAAAATTGCTTTTTTTTGGTCATATTACTCACCAAAAAAATTTGGAATAAAAGTAACAAAAAAGTCGCATGCATCCAAAACTGCTAGCGATAAAAAGCACACTTCAACCCCGCAAAAAATCCACCCTCACCGACGTCCTTAGATGTTGTGCAAAAATTATTGGCCCGCACAAATGGCGCCGCCAATTTCAAAAATAGAAAAAGTTTGAATTTTTTTACGTAACCAAAACAAAACTATTTGTATTACCAGTTTCTACAACTTGTAGAATACAGATTAACACAATGTATTGACCGAAGATTGAACACCATAAAAGCAAAACCCCCGCAAACATGGCGAAAATAAGTTTTTTTTCACAATTTGTTGCTCTTGGGATTTTTTTTGCGTTTCCCAGTAAAATTCTAAAGTATAGTGAATAACACCATTAGAAAGTACATCTTGTCCCGCAAAATAAAAGCCCTCATAGGTCTATGTAGGTGGAAAAATAAAAAAGTTATGGCTCTGGGAAAAACGAACGTGTCACCAAAAAAAAAAGACGCCAGGTCCTTAAGGGGTTAAGGGTAGTTAGTTTAATTTTAACATTGAGAGATAGAATATCAAATATAAAATCCAGAAAATCACATTGTATAAATCAGAGCTGTGGAGTCGGAGTCTGTGCCTATTTTGCAGGAGTCAGAGTCGTCATAAAAGGGACCGACTCCCAAAATATATAATAAGTTGGGCCAGTTAGGTTCGGAAAGCAAAGAGCAAGAGGATTTGGGTCCAGTCATGCGACTGCCCCAAACATACCTCAGCTTCATCATATGAGAATAATTGATTTACATGGAGCAGGCAAAGCACTGCCCCAGGGGAAAAGATTCTGCCCCCAGGGCAAACAGATTTCAGCACATTTTTTCACCTGCTTTCAAAGAAGTAGAAGAGTTTAACCATTCATCAAAACTGACTGTGGCTGAGGCAATTCCTTTATACCCTGACACGTTTAAAGAAATTTCCCCTGTAGGCACCCCGCTTTGCCCATACCCAAGTTAGTGTAGAGAGGCCGTTCCCTATCCTGGAAATAATGAGATCAATGTTTAGGTCATTATGCAGGAGCTGATGGGGGCAATATTATTTCTCAGAACAAATTTTAAAAAGACCCACAAATGTTCCTGCAGTGTTTTGCATATTTACTATTTTTTTGCATTCTAAAGTTTATGTCCAATAAATAAAATTTTTTACAAAAGGGCAAGCAAAATTGTAACAATGTTTTGAACTTGTGACTTTCCAGGCTTCATATCTCAAAATCCACTACAGCTTTGTAAAATGAGGCTACTGTAATTTTTATATACAGTCCCTCTTACCGATCTTATACATAAATTTTTACTTGCAAGTATTAGCACTGCTTAGTTTTGCAGATTCTTTCCTTTAACTGCATTGTTACTGTTTTGCACCTAAAAATGAAAATGTTAATTTTTATTATTTTTTTAGTAAATTTTGGGAAATCCCACCTTTGGTTTTCAATACCTGCCTGAATCCTTCTGGGCTCCCGGATCAGATTCAAGCATATCCCTTGACCAAAATCTGATCTCAAAATCTCTTCTACAATTCCCAGTGTTGGTGCAGACTGGACTTGGATACAAATAAAAAGCTTTTTCTTCAACTTTCCACCCACCCCCAAGTGTTCAAAAGATAAAAACATTGTTTTCCCTTTTGCTTGTCAGTGTCTGTTCTACCTAAATAGCTTGATTGTTGTATCATAAAGTGATAAACAGCCTGATGTTACCATTTTACTACAGTAAAGTTAACACTTAAAAAGAGTCGGAGGTTTGGGAAATTGAGGAGTCGGGGCTTTGGCTTGCCAACTCCACAGCCCTGGTATAAATTATACAAATTTATTTACATTTTACTAAGAGAAAGAAGTATTTGATCCCCTACCAACCATTAAGAATTCTGGCTCCTACAGACCAGTTAGACGCTCCTAATCAACTTATTACCCACATCAAAGACAGCTATCTTAAATAGTCACCTTTATAAAAGACTCCTGTCCACAGACTCAATTAATCAGCTAGACTCTAACCTCTACAACATGGGAAAGACCAAAGAGCTTTCTAGGGATGTCAGGGACAAGATCATAGACCAGCACAAAGCTAGAATGGGCTACAAAACCATAAGTAAGATGCTGGGTGAGAAGGAGACAACTGCTGGTGCAATATAAGAAAAATGGAAGAAATACAAAATGACTGTCAATCGAAAATGGAACTGGGGCAAACCCGGGGCAAAATCTCACCTTGTAGGGTATCCCTGATCATGAGGAAGGTGAGAGATGAGACTAAAACTACTTGGGGGGATCTTGTTAATGATCTCAAGGCAGCTGGGACCACAGTCACCAAGAAAACCATTGGTAACACATTATGCCATAAGGGTTTAAAATCCTGTACTGCCCACAAGGTCCACCTGCTCAAGAAGGCACATGTGCAGGCTCGTCTGAAGTCTGCCAATGAACACCTGGATGATTCAGTGAGTGACTGGGAAATGGTGCTGTGGTCAGATGAGACAAAAATTGAGCTCTTTGGCATTAACTCAAATCTCCGTGTTTGGAGTAGGAGAAATGCTGCCTATGACCCAAAGAACACCATCCCCACTGTCAAGCATGGAGGTGGAAACATTATGTTTTGGAGGTGTTTCTCTGCTAAGGGCACAGGACTACTTCACTGCATCAATGGAAGAATGGATGGAGCCATGTAACATAAAATCCTGAGTGACAACCTCCTTCCCCCTGCCAGGACATTAAAAATGGGTAATGGCTGGGTCTCCCAGCAAGGCAATGACCCAAAATATAAAGCCAAGGCAACAAAGGAGTGGTTCAAAAAGAAGCACATTAAGGTCATGGAGTGGCCTAGCCAGTCTTCAGACTTTAATCCCATAGAACAATTATGGAGGGAGTCGAAGCTCCGAGTTGCCAAGTGACAGCCTCAAAATCTTAAAGATTTAGAGATGATCTGCAAAGAGGAGTGGACCAAAATTCCTCCTGACATAATCATCAACTACAAAAAACATCTGACTGCTGTGCTTGTCAACAAGGGTTTTGCCACCAAGTATTAAGTCTTGTTTGCCAGAGGGATTAAATACTTATTTCTCACTACAAAATGTAAATAAATTTATATGATTTATACAATGTGATTTTCTGAATTTTATTTTGGATAGTCTGTCTCTCAGTGTTAAAATGAACCTACCCTTAAAACTATAGACTGTTTATGTCTTTGTCAGTGAGCAAACTTACACAATCAGCAAGGGATCAAATAATTATGTCCTTCACTGTATATGGGTAAGTCATGTGCCACAAATCTGCAGCAGTTTACACAACAATACAGTACATGTGGTTGGGATTTTTTCAAAGCGCCATCCACCTGTACCTGAAGAAACCCACACCAAAATACTGCACCATGGATTCTACCCCTTCTGTGAGAATGCATGAAGGATGGATTTGTTGCAGATTTTAAACAAAATATAAGAATGTCAGTCATGTGGATGGATTTTACAAATCTCATGCCCATATGGAATTTGACCTGCAGTGCGGTTCTGTAAATCCACAGCATATTGCATTCTATTGCAAATTTAGTATTGCTTATTGCAGACTTTCCCCATTAACTTTGATTGTATTCAAAATCTACAGTAAAGTCTGCAATAAGAGGATATTCACACAGAAAACTGTTTAAATTGGAAAAATCTAACGTGTTTTGCTCAGCAGGAATTTGAGCCGATACTTTGTATTTCCTCTGAGGATTTTTATTTAACAGCAGGGCTGTGGAGTCGGAGTCGGTGGCTATTTTGCAGAAGTCGGAGTTGTCATAAAATGGACCGACTCACAAAATATATAATAAGTTGGTCCAGTTAGTTCGATACAGTGCAAAGAGCAAGAGGAATTGGATCCGGCCAGTGCTACTGCTCCCATTAAGCCTTATCACATGAGGAGTGTAATTGATGACATGGAGCAGGCAAAGCGCTGCCCCAGGGGAAAAGATTCTGCTCCCAGGGCAAACAGATTTCAGCAAAATTTTTAACCTGCTTTCAAAGAAGTAGAAGAGTTCAACCATTTATCAAAACTGACTGTGGCTGAGGCAATTCCTTTATACCCTGACATTGTTAGATTTGTTGCCCCTGTGGTCACTGCTTTGCCCCCAACCCAAGTTATTGTAGAGAGGCCATTCTCTAGCCTGGAAATAACGAAGTCAGATGTGAGGAAATGTATGCAGGATCTGATGGAGGCGATACTATTTCTCAGAACAAATTCAGAGACTCCTCAAATGTTCCTGCAGTGTTTTGCATATTTACAATTTTTTTGTGTTCTAAAGTCATATCCAATAAATATATTTTACACTGACAAGCAAAATGGTAACAATGTTTTGAACTTGTGATTTTCAGGCTCCATATCTCACCATCCACTACAGCTTTGTACATGAGGCTACTGTAATTTATATACAGTCATCTTACCTATCTTATACATAAATTTGAATTGCAAGTATTTATCATCTGCTTAGTTCTGTAGATTCTTTCCTGTAACTGCATTGTTACTGTTTTGCTCCTAAAAATCAAAATGTTAATTTTTATTATTTTGTTAGTATTTGGGAAATTCACCTTTGTTCTTCAATACTGCCTGAATCCTTCTGATCCCAGGTCTCTTCTACCCGTTCCCAATGTTGGTGCAGACTGGACTTGGATACAAATACAGCTTTTTCTTCAACCCTACCCACAAGTGTTCAAAAGATCAAAGCATTGTTACTCTTTTTCTTGTCAGTGTATGTTCTACCTAAATAGCTTGATTATTGTATCATAATGTGATAAACAGCCTGATGTTACCATTTTACTTCAGTAAAGTAGTACAACCTCAATTCCCAAAAAGTTGGACACTAAACAAATTGTGAATAAAAACTGAATGCAATGATGTGGAGGTGCCAACATCTAATATTATATTCAGAATAGAACACAAATCACGGATCAAAAGTTTAAACTGAGAGAATGTATAATTTTAAGTGACAAATATGTTGTTTCAAAATTTCATGGCGTCAACAAATCCCAAAAAAGTTGGGACCATGCCGTTTTTACCACTGTGTGGCATCCCCCCTTTCTACTTACAACAGTCAATAGACGTCTGGGGACAGAGGAGACCGGTTTCTCAAGTTTAGAAATAGGAATGCTCTCCCATTCATGTCTAATACAGGCCTCTACCTGTTCAACCGTCTTGGGCCTTCTTTGTCGCACCTTCCTCTTTATGATGCGCCAAATGTTCCTATAGGTGAAAGATCTGGACTGCAGGCGGCCATTTCGTACCCGGGATCCTTCCTCCTACGTAGCACATGATGTTGTGATTGCTGCAGATATGGTCTGGCATTATCTTGTTGAAAAATGCATGAGTCTTCCTGAAAGAGATGACGTATATGGGAGAAATGATTTTTCCCTAGAAGCTGAACATAGCTCTCTGCTTTAATGTTGCCTTTCCGACATGCAAGCTGCCCATGCCTCAAGCACTCCTAGCCCATACCATCAGTGATGCAGGGTTCTGAACAGCGTTGATAACAACTTGGGTTTGTCCTTGTCCACTCTCTGGTCCGGATGACATGCGTCCCACTGTTCCATAAGAACTTCAAATCGTGACTCATCTGACCCAAAGAACAGTTTTCCATTTTGCCACACTCCATTTTAAATGCCCCCTTTGGCGCAGGGGCCAACGGCTGAGCTTGTGGAGCTTGCTTAAAAAATGGCTTCCTCTTTGCACTGTAGAGTTTCAGCTGGCAACGGCGGATGGCCCGGTGGATTGTGTTCACTGACAATGCTTTCTGGAAGGATTCCTGAGCCCATTCTGTTATTTCCTTGCCAGTGGCATTCCTGTTTGAGGTGCAGTGACGTTTAAAGGAGTTGTCTCCCCACAGAGTTTCATAGGATGCATGAATGAAATACTCTGTCACTTCCTGGTTCAGACTGACTGTGATTTGCATTCAGCTCCCTGGTGTATTCAATGCTGTGCTTTCAGTTGATAATTAGTCCAGATTAGAGCAGAAGCTTCTTGGAAACTACAAGCAGGACTTTTTATATGATCCCTGAAACAAAGCCCTAATTACAGTGCTGTTTACATTAGATAAATCAAGCTTTTTACTGCCCTGCAGCACAGAGGCTGCTGCCACCTGTGTGATGACCTCACTCACTGCTATCACATAGAACAAACAGCAGGGGGGAGAGCTGTACACAGGTCGGTTACTGAGGGTACTGAAATAGCCAGGGAGGTGATTAATTCACTTGTATCTCCTTAACAAAAACAGATGAACAAAGCAATATATTTGGAAAATGTCTTCAGTTTGTGTTCCCTACAATTTGAAAGCTATTCTTTGTAGCGAGACAACCCCTTTAAGGGCTCGGAGATCACGAGCAGCCAGTAGAGTTTTACGGCCTTGACCCTTACGCACAGCGATTGTTCCAGATTCTCTGAATCTTTTGATGATGTTATGTATGGTTGATGATGATAACTTTAAAGTCCCTTTTCTATTTTACGCTGGGTTTAAAACCATCCTGGTATTGCTTTCACTATCTTTCTGCGCAACAATGGTGGAATTGGTTTATCCTTTTTACCATCTTGGCTTCAGAGAGACACTGACACTCTGAGTAGCTCTTTTTATACCCAATCATGTTGTCAATTCACCTAATTAGTGTTAATTGGTCTTCCAGCTGTTCGTTATATGCTCAATGTCATTTTTCCAGCCACTCATTGCTACGTGTCCCAACTTTTTTGTCATTTGTAGACACTGTGAAATTTTGAATCAACATATTTTTCCTTTAATATGTTACATTTATGCCTGGGAAGCAGAACTCCAAAAATCATTTACAGATGCCCAATGGCAGAAATGCTTTACTCTCACACATAAGGCGGTCATTGCTTGTAAGGCTCAGGAGACGAGTTATAAAGTTTTGTCTCAATGGTATAGGGTCCCAGCTCTTCTGCACAAATGGTTTCCCGCAACCCCAGATACTTGCTGGAGATGTAACAAAGAGGTAGGGAAAATGACTCACATCTGGTGGGGTTGTGATGTTTTGCAAGGTTTCTGGGAAAAGGTGCTTTAGACCATTTTTGATTGTACAGGATCTTCTATCCCTAATACCCCTGAAGCTACTCTATTGTATATGCTCCCCTCTACATCTGGGGTTTACAAAAAGTCCTTGATCAGACATCTTCAGGCAGAAAAATCGGTAATTCCTCGCAGATGGAAGCAAACTGCCCCCCCCTTCCATAGTGGAGTGGGTTGAAGAAGTAGCCTCAACCCACCGCATGGAGGAATTAATAGCACAGAGTCCCAATACTACACAGAAGTTAATTTCTACCTAGTGTCCTTGGGTCCTTTACAAGGACTCCTCAAAATTCAAGTCTCCTATGGGATCTGGGAGTTAGAGCAGGTTGGGCTTGAGGAAGGAGACTTTTGATGATGGGACCGACCTGAGTCTCTCTTCTGTCCCCCCTTGCTTAGTTTATGGGGGCACCATATGCCCCGGGATCCGCATGACCCATTTTTGAGCCGCCTACACCCCTCCCCTTTTTTTTTTTTGTTAGAGATTAGGCCCCTCTTCCTCCCCCAGGGACCTATGTTGCCTTAGTTACTATTGCTGGTGCCTTATTTATAGATGCCTCATCGATAAACATGATTCGGTTCTTATAGCTCGAGACCGGCTAGTTACACTAGGTTCCCTTATAGGGTCTATCCTAGGTGTATTCTGGACGTTCTTCTCCGATACTGGCAACTTATGAAACTGAAACCTAGGTTCCTCGAGTGGACTATTATTGACTTTGTTGTTTTCTTTATTATGTGTTTGATTAGCAAATGTTAATTAGCAATATCCAAACAGTTGCTGTTGTAGCTTGTTCATACCTATCTCATTTGCTTATTTCTCCATGTGAGTTTTGCTGTTTTAGAAAAAAGAATTGTTAATAAAAATGTAAATATTAAAAAAAAAGTTACATTTACTCAGATTAAACTTTTGATCTGTCATCTATGTTCTATTCTGAATAAAACATTAGATGTTGGCAACTCCACATCATTGCATTCAGTTTTTATTCACAATTTGTTTAGTGTCCCAACTTTTTTGGAATTGAGGTTGTAAAAGTATCACTTAAACATGCACCATGTACAGTCCCTGACAGAAGTTCTGTCGCTTATCCATGTTGTGGAAACCAAAGCTTATAACCAGACTTAAAATTCATCCATTTCTTTTTAGGAATGATTTATATGAAAGCTGAAACCCTCCCAAATTAGTTTTTTTTAACGAAAATAAATTTGCTTCACTGCTGAAATACTGATCATGTAAGGAACACAGAAAGGTCAGAAAGGCCAATAGAAAAGCTAGATTAATTTTTTTTTTTTTTTTTTTTTTAAACGGTGTTAAACGTCTGCTCAAACAGTGCACATTTGGCATATGCTTAGTGTACACGTTTTGACGTATGGTTAAACGCAAACTTATGGTGCTTTCACACAGTGCGGTTCTTCACTTGCAGTACTGCACTGCAATTAAACTGCCTTTATTACCAGCAAGCTTCTTTAGTTCTCCAAGCTGTTTGGAAAGATGTTACAAGTGAGGAATCGATTACTGTGTTTAGAATTCACAAGACTTCAAACAGTAAAGCTATGTTCACACGGCCTAATTGCGGCATGTACAGTACGCGCCGCAATATGCCGGGTGTTTTGGGAGTCGTGCGTACACCCAAAGCACCGGGGTGGCCGCAGCCCGCCGGCCCCATTGACATGCATTACTCGCAAATAATTGACATGTCACTTACCGTATATACTCGAGTATAAGCCGACCCGAGTATAAGCCGAGGCACCTACTTTTGCCACAAAAAAACGGGAAAGCTTATTGACTCGAGTATAAGCCTAGGGTGGAAAATGCAGCGGCTACTGGTTATTTTTAAAAAAAAAATAGATACCAATAAAATTACATAGGCAGTATAGGCAGTTTAATTTTCCCCATAAGCAGATATAGGCAGTTTAATGTCCCCCATAGGCTGGTATAGGCAGCTAAAATGTCCCCCAATACTAGGCAGGTATGGGTTTGGCTATAGGTAGTAATGGGCAGGTATAGGCAGTGCTAGGCAGGTATAGGTTGGCTATAGGCTTTTTATACTAGGCAGGTATAGTAGTCCCTAGGCAGGTATAGGTAGTACTAGGCAGATATAGGTAGGCTATAGGCATTTACTAGGCACCCAAATAGGCAGTACTAGACGGGTATAGGCAGGTGTAGGCAACGTTTTAAAACAAAAAGAAAATCACTTTCCTGGCTCCCCCGCTGCCCGCTCCCCACTGGCCCCGGCCTCCTCGCTGTTTGGTCCCGCGGCTCTTCCCGAAAAGGCGGGTGACGTCATCAGGCCGCGCAAAGGGAGCGTGTGACATGCACGCTGCCTGTGCCGGGGGGCTCCGGACAGCCGGCCGCCTCCGGAGAGTTTGCGACCACCCGGAGTCCACTGCGGAGCACGGAGCGCTCGCTCTGTGCCCCGCAGTGGTATCTCTTCACCTGTGTGCGCTCCGGAGGAGTCGCATGCAAAGGGAAGAGATGAAAGGACAGTGCCCGGGCCATCGGGAGCGCCTGACACTGTCAGCCGTGCTCGGCCTTCAGTTATATGCGCTCCGTGAGGGGCCGCATATAACGAAGCGTCCCTGTTCAGCACTCGGGCCATCGCAGCGCCTGAGTGCCGACAGTGACTCGAGTATAAGCCCCGGGGGGGAGGGTTTTAGCACATTTTTTGTGCTGAAAAACTCCCGGGTTTTAAACCCCGATTAAATACGGTAATCTCATATTGTTCACGTTCATATTGTTCACGTGGGGGGATGAGGCGTATTCCATAGTTCTCTATGAAAGCTATGGATTGCCGTAATTGCGGGGCGCATTTCGCGGTGTATTTAACAACAAACACGGTAAATCGGCTGCAATTATGTGGCAAATAACCTTGAGAACATAAGGGCCTTTGAAAGTTTTCGGCCCCCTTGAACTTTAAAAAGTTTACTTTTTTTCGCCACCTTTTTGCTGCGATTACGTTCCCAAGTTGCTTGGGGATGTCCTACATTTTGCACTTTGAGGAACTAAAATTTTGCCCATTTTTCCCTTGGCAACAGTTTGGGGGATCATGAGGTTGGATGGAGAAGCGTTTGTGAACAGCAGTCAGTGAGGTTGGAGGGAGATTTTTTGTGAAAGCTGGACCAGTGGGGTTGGATGAAGAGTTTGTGAACAGTTTGGAGCTCAGGAGGTTTGGGATGGAGAGCTTTTTGTGAGCAGGGGAGCTCAAAAAAGGGGGTTGGGATGGGGCGTTTTTTAAAACAGTTTTTTCAGCTTTCCCAGATTCTCAATTGGATTCAGGGTTGGCTGTGACTTGGCCATTAAAAACCCCTGGATACGTTTTTTTGTAAACCCTTCCATTGTAATTTTTTTTTATGTTTGGGATCATTGTCTTTTTTGAAAGATAAATCTCCGCCCAGTCTTCTTTTGCAGACTCCAACGGGTTTTCTTCCGGGGATGATCCTGTATTTGGCCCCATCCATCTTCCCATTTTTTTTAACCACTTCCTGAAGAAAAGCCCAAACCATAGCAAACCCCAGTTGACAGTGGGGAGGTGGTTAAGGGGGGAGAGTTGTGTTGCTTTACGCCAAACATATCGTTTTTCAATGTGGCCAAAAAGTTGATTTTGGTTTCATCTCACCAAGCCCCTTTTTCCCCCTTTTTTTTGGTTTTCTCCCAGGCGGCTTATGGCAAACTTTAAACGAACTTTTTATGGATATCTTTGGAAAAGGCTTTCTTTTTCCAAAAGGGGCCCAATTTTTGCAGTATACGACTGACGTTTCCTATGGACAGATCTTCCACCCAGCGTAATCCCCGCATTCATCCAATGATCATGGGCCTCTTTGGGTGCATCTCTGATCAATCTTCCCTTGTTTTGAGATGAAAGTTTAGAGGGACGGGGCCGGGGCCCCTTTGGGAATTTTTCGTGGTCCGAACTACTTCCCTTTCAATATATCGCTTGCACAGTGTCCTTGGGTTTTTTTAGAGTTTGGGAAATCTTTTTGTAAACCCAAACCGGCTTTAAAGGGGGTTTTCCAGTGTAATGTTGACGTGGGATCCTCCAAAATGGTTATTTAATCACTTTTCTAAATATATGTGATTACAAAAAGTGAAGCTTGTGAGAGCTACAGCATTGCTCAGTCCCCCTTAGTTACTTGAAAGTTTACATTAGAAACGACCAGGAGAGCTGACAGGAGCTGATCTGGCCGCACTTGCGTGTTTGCACTTCTTATCTGATGAACATGAAGGAGCTTTCAAGGGGCTGGGGAGAAAGTGCAGTGTATGAGTCTGTCTGCTGTATAGAGAATCCACTGTTGCAATGTTAAGTTTTGAGACGCTCCCTTATTCCTCACTCTCTGCTCACCCCTCCCTCTCACCCCTGCAGCCTTCATGACTCAGCATGATTGTTTATATTCTCCCCTAAGCTGATAAGGAGGTAAGAAACTCACTTTGTGGCAAAACCCCTTTAAACTTCTCCACAACAGTATCACGGACCTGCCTGGTGTGTTCCGTGGTCTTCATGATGCGCTCTTTAAACAGAACCCCGAGACTATCACAGAGCAGGTGCATTTATACGGAGACTTGATTACACACAGGTGGATTATATTTATCACCATCAGTCATTTAGGACAACATTTAAACATTCAGAGATCCTCACTGAACTTCTGGAGTGAGTTTGCTGCACTAAAAGTAAAGCGGCCGAATAATATTGCACGCCCCACTTTTCAGTTTTTTATTTTTTTTAAAAGTTTAAAATAACCCAAAAATTTTGTTCCACTTCACAATTGTGTCCCACTTGTTGTTGATTCTTCACCAAAAAATTAAAATGTTATATTTTTATGTTTGAAGCCTGAAATGTGGCAAGAGGTACAAAAGTTCAAGGGGGCCAAATACTTTCGCAAGGCACTGTACCCTAAGGCTATGTTCACACGGCAGTAATTGCGGGACGTATTTTGCCCGCAATTACGCCGTGTGCTCGGGAGCGGGTGACATTCATAGACATTCATTACTCACGTATATGCCATGAATAATTGACATGTCACTTCTCTTCCCACTCGCACAATACGCCGAGCGGGGAGAGAAGTGACATGTCAATTATTCACGGCGGAGGAGACGTAGTCCATAGTTCTCTATGAGAACTGTGGATTACTGTAATGTCTGGGACGTATCTCGCCCCGGATTTAGCGCAGTACGCCGACTCCCAAACACCCGGCATAATTGCGGGGCGTACTGTATGCCCCGCAATTAAGCCGTGTGAACCTATCCTTAGGCTAAATCCCCACTACAGTGGACAAAAAACGGCCGAAAGTCAACCGCTTTTTTTCCGATGCACGACCGCAGTTTTAGTCACTGTATTTGCAACAACCGAAGTCGGTTCTCATTTTTTTGATGTTGGCCCATACATTGTATTGTATGGGAAGACGACAAAAAAGCTCAAAGCGCCAGCATATTATACAACACGTTGTATAATCCGCCGGCGCCAGAAGATTAGCAGAGAAAAAACGACCTGTGTAGACTACAGGTCGTTTTTTTCTATTAAAGTCTATGGGCTGCCTGAACAATCGTATTTTCGGTTTTGGAATCCTAAAGTAGTCTACACTGAACGGATTTTCAGCTGCCGGCGTTCCAAAAAACTCGGAACATGCACAATCTTCTGCCCAGTTTTCAAACGGAAGGTGTGTAGTTGAATGGTTATGGGGGACGGACGAATCCATAAACTGCGGACAGAACCGTCCCACAAAACCACTCAAAAGTCGATAAAATACCATCCGGATTCTTAAGACAGATTCCTACCGGTATTTTGTCACTGCCGTGCGGCTGTACCCTAAGGGTATGCTGACACGATGTACTGCGGTGCATACAGTACGTGCCGCAGTAGATTGTGTCTTTCGGGAGCTCGCGTTAATACGTGCGTACTCCCGCGGCACCGGCCCCATTGACATTCATTACTCGCAGCGCGTATTCGCCGTGAAAAATTGACATGTCACGTATCTCCCCGCGTGTACAATACGATCAGGAGAGGAGGCGGAATCCATAGTTCTCTATGAGAACTATGGATTACCATAATTTCGGTGCGCATCTCGCCCGCATTAGAGCGCAAATACGCGCCGAAATCTGCGCTGAAATTACGCTGTGTGAATATTCCCTAAGGCTATATCACACGGCAAGGACAAAATACTTATTGGATTCTAATCAGAATCTGACTAGTATGTTACACTCTGGTTTTTGTCTTATTTTTTTCCGCATTTTTGGGATTTCAGCCGTCCCGATCAAATGAACACATCAAATAATTCGCTGTTTTCAAATGAAATATAGCGGATTATAGAACACGTTCTAAGTTTTTTGACTCAGTTTTCGGATCTGAAATCCGAACTCAGAAAATCCGAGCTGTGTCGACTACAGCTCAGTTTTTCTATTGAGGTCTATGGGGATGATTTACAGTCGGATTTTTGAAAATTCTAAATACCAAATCCACTTAAAAATCCAGTAAATCACTGTCGTGCAGATGTAGCCTAACACCCCCAAAATTGACCTGCACTGACATTTTTTTTTACACATCGCATTACGCATCAAATGATGCATAAAAAATGCACCAAATGCACTAATGGGACCTCATTTATAACTGTCTAAGTGTAAGACTGTCCTTGTTGCCCATAGCAACCAATCAGAGCTCAGCTTTCATTTCTTTTACTGCTCTGGAAAAATAAAAGCTGAGCTCCGATTGGTTGTTATGGGTAACAAGGACAGTCTTATACTTAGTTTTCATAAATGAGTCCCAGTGTGTGTATTCCCATAGAAAACAATGGATGCTATTGATATGTATCTTGGTCTGTAAAGTGTGCATAAAGGGTTTTTACCACAAAGGTATTTCGTGCCTGGTTTGTTCTACTTCAGCTTTCAGTGTGTTCAAAAGGTCGTGTGTATGATTAGTTTGAACTGCATATCATGTGACCCAGCAGGCTTGACATCACCATTGCCTTCCTCCACAGCGTGCTAACTCTAGTCAAACAAAGGTCAGTTTAGGTAAAGAGCTGAGAGTAGCTACATTGTAGCTGAGTGGTTACAGAGCTGTCTTTTCAGCATTATGTGCCCCAGGGATAGCAGTGCAGTGGGCCCTGCCCAAATACATGACATCACACTTGGCCATGCCTTGAGCCAACCCCAAGCACACCCATATTATCACACCACTTATGTCTTTTTTTTTTATAACAACGTTTTATTTGGAAAAAATAAAAAGATCACACATATTAAAACATCTGTTAAGAATAAATATTCATACACAGTATTGGACATTTCGTATTATCATTAAATTTATGAATTGTTAATAAAGACAATATCCAAAATGAAATGTGTCACTCTGCTTCTTCCATTTTCACCACTTATGTCTGGACGCCGGCAGCCTGCAGCCTACAAGACTGGCAGGGCAGGGAGCCTTCGGCTCCCTTCTTCACCATGGTTTTTACCTGTTTGCACATCCTAAAAATACAAACTGTTAAATAAGCAAAGCCAACCAAGAGATCCAGGGTATACTTCTTGTATTCCTGGGACAAACATACACCACTTGGGGCCCCTATGCTTGTGGGGCCCCCAGGCAACTGCCTAGTTTGCCCAAAAAGATGGAAAAGATGGCCCTGAGTGGTTAGCACTTCTGCCTTGTAGCATAGGTGTCCTAGGTTCAAATCCCTGCAGGAACAAAAAAATTTTTTTCTCAATGCACATACCCGATTGAGGTCTCTTTTCTATTTTTATTTATTTGCACTGTTTGACTAATTACTAAGGAGCACAGAGTACGGGAATAGAATAAGAACACCTCGGGTTGACCCCTTAAGCCTCAGGCCTGAAAAGGCCTTAATGACCAGCATATTTTTTTCAGTTTTTGCCTCCTTGCATTTTAAGGCTATGTTCACACGGCTTAAATTGGGACGTATTTTGCGCCGTACTGCGCTCAATATGGGCAAGATACTTCCCAGTCATTACGGTAATCCACCGTTCCCATAGAGAACTATGGATTACGCCTCCTCTCCCTGCTCGGACAATACGGCGCGAGGGGAGATAAGTGACATGTGAATTACTAGCGGCGAATACATGCCGCTAGTAATGAATGTCTATCGCCGGCCCCCCGCCCCGTGGGAGTCGCCGCGAGCTCCCGAAGTCCCAGCGTAATTGCGGGGTGTAAGTGTGAACATACCCTAACAGTCATAGATTTTTTATTTTTTCAATGACACAGTTGTATAAAGCCGTGTTTTATGCGGGAGAATTTGTACTTTTTGGGGGCATAGTTTGACATATGAATTATTGCAGATTTTTGTTGTTTTTTTTTGTATACCATTCACATTTCACACTAAATAATTTGTTACATTAATTTACATATTATTACTGTAATGTAGGCACAATTATTTTACAATTTATTATTTTTTTACACTTAGTGATGTTTTTGTATATTCATATATGCTAATACATTAAAATCTGTGTCAGTATAACACAGGCAGCAGTCAGGGCAGCACACCGTGCACCCTGACTGCAGACTTGTTATACAGATAGCACTGGGGCTACTTTAGGTCCCCAGGGCTAACTGTACGGACGTTCCCTGGGCTCCATTGGGTCACCCAGAATCCCGATGGAGCAGGGGAATTCCCTTTGATTATGCTGCTTAAAGAGACTGCTCTGTTCTTATCGCAGCTGCATTGCTGGGAGCCTCAAAACTGCTCTATCTGCAGCTACATCTATACAGTCAACCCTGGGGACCTAGAGTGGTCTCCGGGCTGTCTGTATGACAAGCCGTTAGTCAGGGCAGACTGTGTGCTTCCCTTACTGCTGACTGTGTCATGCTGACACAGATTGTAGTGTATTAACATACATGAATATGCTAGTACATTACTAAGTGTAAAAAAAAAAAGTGTTAACTAGTTATCCCTTACTGGGATAAAAAAAAAAAAAAGTAAAAAAAAAACTTGAAAAGGTAGAATAAAATAGAAATAAATATTTAATAAAAAGTTATTGTGCCTATATTACACAAAAAACAACCTAAACATATTAGGTAATGTATTTGTAAACTAGAACTATGCCCCCAAAATACAACTTCTCCCGCATAAAACAAGTCCTCATATAACTTCCGTCATTGAAAAAATAAATACGTTATGTCTGCTGAAAGGCAAGGAGGCAAAAACTACAAAATATAGCTGCTCATTAAGGGCTTTTCAGGCTGAGGCTTATGGTCAAAATAGTCATGTTTATGCATCATGTTAAAAAACAAATAAATTTGTCACATTTAACTGGGAGTAGTCTAAACTGTCTTTGCAACGAGCAATCCCAGACCAGCTTTCACCTATCTAGAGCAGTCGAAACTGAAGTCGTAGCTCTGATTGGCAGTGCTGGCAGCTCAGGATTAGATCAATAGGCCAACGGTCTGGGCCTATTATTATTATGCGCACTAATCAGCCCATACGAGCGGGGATATCTAGGAATAGGTAGGACACTGTTAATGGACATATATTGCATAGTGACTTGTTTTTGCAAGATCTTTAACATAAAAAACAATCCTTGTAGTGAGACAACCCCTTTAAGGGCTTTTCAGGCTGAGGCTTATGGGGTCAAAATGTGCATTTTATGCATCAAGTGAAAAAACAAAAAAAATTGTGTCACATTTAACTGTGGAGTAGCTAAACTGTCTGTTGCTCATAGCAACCAATCCCAGCTCAGCTTTCACTCTTCTAGAGCCAGTTCGAAACTGAAAGCTGAGAGCTCTGATTGGCTGCTAGGGGCAGTTTTTAACAATGAGGCCCAACGGGCTCCTTGGCGCCTCTATATTATTTACTGCGCCAATATCAGCTGAATGCCCTCTGACCACTCACTGCTATAGCGGGTTGCACGACTCTCCATCGTAGCACATCGCATGCGACCTGACACCGGGGGCCGGGCCTGACAGAAGCCGTCATGTACACCCCGGAGCTGACAGCGCATGCGCCATCTTTATCACAATTGACAAACTGAGAATCAAAGTTCAATGATCTAATGGGAGCCGAGCTCCACCAGTGACGTCACCCGGCACCTCCAATCAGGGAGCAGCGGCGGTGACGTCACGCTGGCCGTTGCTATAGCTGCAGAGCCGGGCGCCGCGTCAGGTAAGTGAGTCAGCAGCGGCGGAGCTTGTGACGATGTTGGCAGGGGCGGGGCTTAAGCGGCGCGTCCACAGGAAGATGGCGCTCCCCGCAGGTCCGGACCGGCGGCAGCTGAAGCCTGACAGCGACGAACAGCTGCACCTGAACCACCACCGGACCGAGCTCCCCGGCCTGGAGCTGCCGCAGGACCCGGATCGCGAGGGCATCCCGCTGCATTCTCCATGGACCTTCTGGCTGGACAGGTAGCGGGGGAGAACGGAGGCTGCTGGGGGCAGGGGCTGGCGCCGATCGTCTGATTTATGTACCCGTGTGCCGGTCCGGGAATCAAGCTGCCCCCTCCCCGCTATTAACCCCTCCAGTACCGACCGCTCCCTCCCCGGTCTTAACCCCTGCAGTGCCGGCTGCTCCCCTCCCCCTGTGTCCTCACATCCTCCCTGTCTCCTCCTCCTCTGTTGATGTTTACATGTCCTCCCTCAGCCGTGTATGTACGTGTGGACGGCCGCATAGTGTTATGTATCTACCCCTCCACATAGGGCTATGCAGTGTGTGCCTATCTATAGACACACCTGGACGGGCCACATAGTGTTATGTGTATATCTATATACAGCTGGATGGGCCGCATAGTGTTCTGCTTCGTATCTATATACACCTGGATGGCTGGTTATGTATGCATTAAAGGGGTTGTCTCACTACATCGATTCATCTCACCTCAGTCCTGTTTTCTCGGTTTCATTTTGAATTCAGGGGTGTGTTTACTGGCCTCTACAGGCTGCTGAAGACATCAGGTCTGTAGCTATAGCAACCAGTGCTAGCAGCCTATCTTGAGAGATCCAGCAGGTCTGTAGCTATAGCGACCCCCGGGTGCTGATGCAGCCTATCGAGAGAATCCAGCATAGGTCTTTTAGCTATAGCACAAGTGCTAGTTTGCTATACTGGAAATCACAGTCTGTTAGTGAGCAACCCCAAGTCTATCTGTTCCTATCTTGGAGAGTATCCAGCAGGTCCCTGTAGCTATAGCAACCAGTGCTAGAGCCTATCTGGAGAGATCCACCCAAGTCTGTAGCTATAGCGACCAGTGCTAGCAGCCTATCTGGAGAGATCCAGCAGTCTGTAGCTATAGGACCAGTGCTAGCAGCTATCTGGAGGATCCACAGGTCTGTAGCTATAGCGACCAGTGCTAGCAGCCTATCTGGAGAGATCCAGCAGGTCTGTAGCTATAGCGACCAGTGCTAGCAGCCTATCTGGAGAGATCCAGCAGGTCTGTAGCTATAGCGACCAGTGCTAGCAGCCTATCTGGAGAGATCCAGCAGGTCTGTAGCTATAGCGACCAGTGCTAGCAGCCTATCTGGAGAGATCCAGCAGGTCTGTAGCTATAGCGACCAGTGCTAGCAGCCTATCTGGAGAGATCCAGCAGGTCTGTAGCTATAGCGAGCGACCCGAGGAGCTGATACAGCCCATACAAGAGGGGATATCTCAGAATAGGTAGGAAACTGTTAATGGAAATATATTGCAAAGTGACTTGTTTTGTTTAACATGAAAAACAATCTTTAGTGAGACACCCCCTTTAAGTCATTAATCTGTTCCAGATCCTTGGACTTATTCCGAACGAGCTTTTCCCATAGGAAATAAAGTGAAAATAATCTGCACTTCTAATAACAATGGGGTTATCGTGTATCGCCCACAACACTACTCGTGTTCCCCAGAGGCAGCCTGGATGACGCTGTAATAGTGGGGAGTATGAGCTGTAGCCGGCTGCAATGTAACTGTGAATAAGCAGAGGTAGATCAGGGTAACTGCAGAGGGTTGAAGATGACAGGTCTGCTGGGAGGTAAGGGAGAGAGGTCTACCAGAGTCCCCACCTCATACTCAGAGCGAGCAGGCTACCGCGCAGGAGAAGAGGGGATCGGGTGTGAAGATGCAGGGGACAGTGACTGTAGAGGTACGGCACTTAAGAGAGGACCCCTAGTGCTTGGTGAGGGAAGCCACGTGGAGTCTGGGGCGGCCAAAGCAGTGCTCACCTCAGGAAGCAAGAGTCTGCTAAATCCTTCACAGTCACTGGTGATAACTGTCTGACAGCTGTGCTGAGCTCCTCTGCTGCACCTCTGTGGCTATCCACGCCACCTCCAGTCTCATTCCAAACAACTGTTGTATACCAAACACAACTCTTCTAATCAGGACTTCTACCAGAGCAGGCTTGTAGCAAGGCACCACTGGGTGTATGTATATATGCACACGCCGGATAGTTCTGTCATGTGGATGGGCCGTGCAGATTATATACACACACACACACACACACACACACACACACACACACACACATATACACACACATATACACACACATATACACACACACACATATATACACACATACATACACACACACAGTTCTCTGCAGGATCTGTTGAAGGGGGTTTCCTTCTTTATGAAATGCTTGTATGTCAGTGGGGGAGGGTGTTGTGATGGTATGCTTCATTGAATCGATATTCCATGGACCTCATGCTGCTAACTATTCAACATCTTCAAATGGCCATAAATAAAATTCATGATGAAATTAAAACCTGTGATACAGAATTCAAAAATAAGGTGGATATCGCAGTGTATGAACAGAAGTAAGAAACATAGTAGACGATATGAAGCTACAATTGTTACAATCTAAACTTCATAAGTTTGAACGTGATACACGCGATTATTTGAACAACCGTGTAAACACTTGGCATGTAGGCCGCAATAGATTCAATCGACCAAGACGTTATGAAAGGACGTCCCGCAATGAGACTACGTCAGAGGACTCATCAGGAAGCTCTGATCAACAGATATACAGAGAACCTATGCAGTTACGTTCTAACAAAAAATCAGATATGAAAACGCAACCTTTTTTAGGGACCGTAGACACACAAGACGACATGGATTCCGGATCACAACAACTCGGAAACGATCCCAAAGTCCAGTGCAAGACTTCCAAAACGCACAAGAAGATTTAAATACCTTGGCATTGAATATTTCATCAAAAGTACTAACTTGTGATCAGCTTCAAGTCTTAAATAAGGGACTGAATTTTGTTCCTAGGCATCAAAAAGATACATTTAGCTTTTTGGTAGATTTTTTTTTATAGATTTTGCAGAATGATTAGAATAAAGATGTATTTTTCTGATAATAAAGGTATAACACAGCAAATGGTAAATCATCCAAAAAAACTACGAAAAGCTAGTCAATTCGATCCATCTATTCTTTCTACATCTTTAGAAGTATTTGAGAACTTAGTGAAAAATGAAGTGTTAAACAAATGGACTAAAGGTAGATCTTGTATCCCTAACAATATGGCAACTAGGGAAAGACAGGCACTTCTTACTCTTCAGAAAGATGATTCTTTGATAATAATAATAAAAATAAAAAAAAAAGCCGCCAAGGGCAGTTCGACTGTAGTGATGGACAGGTCATTTTATATGCGTGAAGCGGAAGGTCATTTGAGTAATATCACTGTATATAGGCGCTTAGATGTAGATCCCACGCAGGAGATAAAGGCAACTATTGAATTTTTAGTGATTGAGGCCATAGAAATAGGCTTGATTCTTGCCAAAATGAGACTTATTGGTTAATCAGAATCCTCGTGTTCCTATTTTTTATCTAGTACCGAAGGTCCATAAGTCAGTTGAATCGCCTCCATGTCGCCCGATAGTTTCGGGGGTTAACTCTCTGCTCGAACCACTAGCAGCTTATATTGAGTCATACCTTCAACCTAGTGTGAAACATAACAGCAATAGTCTAAGTGACACCTAGAACCTAGTATTGGGGTGCACTCTGGTAACACGGTTCATTTCGAATGGCTTTCATCTATTCCTCTGTAGAGCAGAGCGCTCCCTGGTTGCTGTAAGGCTTCATTCACACAGTGGGGCAGGATTACCAATACTGTCCTTAGTGTGAGGTCATATTAGACCGTGCATCCCCTGACTGCCAGCAGCCTAAAACACCCGCCGGAGGAGGAAAAACTGATGGCTCTGATTCAGGACAGCGCCCTTGGTGCCGTCTACAGTCTAGTGTTCATGGCCTGTCTTGCTGCAGCTCTTTCCTTCAGGGGTGGTCCCAAGGTTTGTGCCCCCCCTCAATATCAAGCACTAGAGTTACCTGGATATGTACCTTAGATATCAAAAGCCTCTTTACTAGTATACCACATATAGAGGGATGTGAGGCAGTTAGAGAAACCTTGTGTGATGACCCTAAACTGTCTAATTCGTTCATTGCGTTTTTAATGCAGTTGCTGGATGTTGTCCTTACCCAAAATTTATTTTGTTTTTGGCAGGCCTTCTACTTGCAGATACAGGGGACCTCGATGGGGTCCCCTGTGGCTCCAAGTTTTGCGGACATTTATATGACCTCATTTAAGAAACGTTATGTTTTTGATTCTGATTTTACTTCTGATCTGTATATTTGGCGTTACGTCGATGACGTGTTTGTCCTATGAACAGGCACACGATTAGATTCATTTTTGGAATATTTAAATGGCTGTCATCCCTTGATAGTTTTCAAAGAATATACATCAACAAGTGATTCAATATTTGGATATTGAAATTCAGAATGAAGGTACAGGTTTTTCCACCACACTTTACAGTAAACCGATTGACCGCAATAATTTATTGCATCAGATCTTATCATGCACCCCAGACGTTCCAAGGTATACATCGTGGACAATTTAAGAGCGAGACGTCTTTGTTCATCTGACAGTGAATATTTGATTCATATGACTAAGATGGTTGAGAAGTTTTCAGCTAGAGGTTATGATAAGCAACAACTATTAAAATTAGGTTATGAAGTTTTGACCGTTCAACGGAATAGTGCCCTACAACCATCATGTAGGGCAGGAAAAGACTAACTTACGTTAATTTCTGTATATGATCAGCATTCATCAATTATACAGAAGGCGATTCGACGTCACTGGCCAGTCTTGTCCAGTGATCCAACGTATGGATATTTGTTTAAAGAAAGTCCTCGGTTTGTATATAGAAAAGGCAAATCTATTGGTGATACCTTAGTCAGTTCTGATATTAGATCCTTTAAAAACCCACAGAAAAACTATTATCTACTTCAAGGGAAGGGACTTTTCCTGTCAAAATTGTAAATCAGTTATAAAAGTTGATAAGATCCAGCACCCAATGAAAGGTTATGATGTATACATCAAACATTTCTTTACGTGTCTAAGTAATAACATTGTATATATGTTGAAATGCCCGTGTGGCAAAGTGTATGTCGGGCAGACTACACGTAACATCAGGGTACGAGTAAATGAACATAAATCAGCCATACAAACATATTGATAAGACAGGTACACATAAGGAAGAGGATAAGACCAAATATGGGGAAACGACAGTGGCTCGTCATTTCCATGAAGCTGGCCATCGGGTACATGAGTTGAGATGGTGTGGGTTGGAGTTAGTCTATGGTAAGGATTCATCCACTATTCATACCCACCTGCTTCAGCGCAAAGGATTTTGGATCCATAAGATGGAAGCTTTAGTCCCTAAGGGGATGAACAAATAATTTCAATTACGAGCATATCTTTAAGGTATTGTAGGATGCTGTACATATCTTTGTTTCGTTGTATTATATTAATGTAACATTTGTTTTTTGGTGTTTTGTTGTCTTGTATAGTTTGTCTTGTCAGTCATGTCATGTGATCTATGCTGTTACATATAAGGCATCAGGTCTAACTGCATTCCCTTTGAGGATTGGTCGCCGACTGGTTGAGAAAGGAGATTTGTCCTTCACTTATGTGGACGTTGGCGGCGCAACATTCGCGCGGCAGAATACGTAATCGACCTTTTTTAATTGAGAACATGGAATTCAGTGCTGCCTCACCGCTGTCTATATGTGACACTGGCGGAGGGGAGAAAGTGAACAAAGTATTTAGATAGACGCGCCCTCATGCATTTGTCGTTGTTGGGCGGAGGAGAGCACCCCGTCCCTCCGGTTCACGCCAAACGATAGGCCTTCGTTATTAGGCATTTGTGCCCCCACAATACGGGGGCGCACATCCGTTCGTGAATAGCCGTGTGGGGTTTCAAAGGGCCCATGGGTCTTTTAAAAGTTCTAAGCAGCACTTCACCTCAAGGAGTTTGGCTGTGTACCGCCGCTGGTTTTGGGAAAGGAGTTGTCCTCCAAAACGGTCACTTTGACGAGATTTTTCCGGCGTCGAACAGTGCCCTCTTACGGAACGTCAGTATGGACCTTTTTTAATTGAGCTATGGGCCCTTCCCTTTTAGATGTCAATGTTGCCGTATCACAGGTTTATGACTTTGCTTGTCTATAGGAACTAAGGCCGGATTCGGGGCATTTTAAAGTAACAAAGTTATATAAAATAAGATGGTCCCCGTTTCTATTTGTACAGTTGTTGAGAGTGGAAGGAGAAAACACTCTTTGTGGTCCCATCCTGTGATTCACGTTCTAAAGAAAAATAAGGTCCTTTCGTGTATATGCATGTTGTGACCCAGCAGCCAATTGCAGGTCTGGGGGGGGGTCGCTCTGTTACCGCTTGGGCTGTAGGGAGATCGCTGCTGCTGTGGGGTTTCTCTAGAATGGGGCCCATGGTGTCTTACGTGGCCATATTGCTCAAGCTGGAGAATGTTTGCTGTCACCCACAAAGGGCTTTGTGCCTGTGTGACCGCTCCCTGCCCCACTGGATGAGTTATATCTAATGGTGGTGTTTTGGGGTCTCATTTTTTTACCCACCCTGCTGCTCGGAAGCACCGGGGATCCTCTCCTTTATACTTCTGGGGTGGCGAGGAGGGGATCTAGCCTCCAATAGAGCGAGCCTCTCCAGTGTGTTTTCACATGACTCCAGAAGGGCAGAGGAGCGGGGGTCTACAAGCTTAGGTTTTATTACAGCAGGTTGGCCCCACTAGCTATAATTTCTATGGTTGGATAGTCCCTTATAACGTGGCATCTCCATACAGCTATGCTCAGCAGCTGCCAGTCAGACAGGAACCCCCACTTCTGTAATGATGGGTGAGGAGTCTAGTGCTTGCACCACTGCTGCATAGACACCTAGAACCTAGTATTGGGGTGCACTCTGGTAACACGGTTCATTTCGAATGGTTTTAATCTATTCCTCTGTAGAGCAGAGCGCTCCCTGGTTGCTGTAAGGCTTCATTCACACAGTGGGGCAGGATTACCAATACTGTCCTTAGTGTGAGGTCATATTAGACCGTGCATCCCCTGACTGCCAGCAGCCTGAAACACCCGCCGGAGGAGGAAAAACTGATGGCTCTGATTCAGGACAGCGCCCATGGTGCCTTCTACAGTCTAGTGTTCATGGCCTGTCTTGCTGCAGCTCTTTCCTTCAGGGGTGGTCCCAAGGTTTGTGCCCCCCTCAATGTCAAGCACTGATGGTCTAGAATGTTTTACTCCCAGCAGGAGACCCCTGTAATAGTTTGTAGTAAGAGCCTCGGCCTTATGGATGGGAGAGCCTTTTGGGCTATCTCTATGCCCTATGCAGGTAAAACAGGTTTGTATCTCCTATGGGAGGCTCTGGGTTTTCCCTTCGAGGTAAGACCTGGATATACAAGTTCTGTCTCCCCCAGTTCACTTCCTTCCCTGACTTAGTCTATAGTAAGGCATTGCAGCTTTACAGCCACTGAGCGACTCCTCACCTGATAATTCTGTGTTTCTAGTCTTAATTTGTGAGTGGTCTGCTTGCTGTCGGAGAATGGGAACCTGGCTTAAAGGGGTTGTCTCACTACAAGGATTGTTTTTTATGTTAAAGATCTTGCAAAAACAAGTCACTTTGCAATATATGTCCATTAACACTGTCCTACCTATTGTGAGATATCCCCTCTTGTATGGGCTGCATCAGGTCCTCAGGTTGCTATAGCTACAGACCTGTTTGATCCCTCATGATAGGCTGCCAGCACTGGTTGCCTATAGCTGCAGCCTAGTAGAAGCCAGTAAACACGCCCCTGAATTCAAAATGAAACCAACAAAATAGGACTGAGGTAAGATTAATAATGGTGGGGACACCCACTTAAACACAATGACTGTGCCATCACACAGCTCCTTGGTATGGACTGTTGGCTTTTAACCATGTAACAAGGTCTCCATTCCCTTATGTAGATAAAACCTTTAAAGGTGTTGTCTCACTATAGACGTTGATGGCGTCCCTGCTCAGCTGAAATCAGACTGCCATTCATGCTTATGGGAGGGTACCGACCATCTCTGTTCCAAACAGACAGGTTTGGGATCCGTTTAGGAGATGGGTGCGGGTCCCACCTCGGCCATAAGGTGTATTCCTAGTGATATGCCATCCATGTCTAGTGAGAGCCCCTTTCAGTTTAGTAAGGGAGGTTTAAAAGTGATAGATGTTTTTGTGAAATACCCTTAAGATAACCATTCTTTTTGCAATGGGGTTCCCCACGGCCTCTATGTACTCAGCCAAGCGTGTTCCCCATGACGTCTGTGTGCTGCAGCCTATTCCAGCCACCCTGGTCTCATCATCACCTTTGATCAGCCTAGCTTCGGATTCACTGGGTTACCCTGGATGTGGCTTAGCCCCTTGAAATGGAACTAGTTTTCATCCAGAACGGCAAGCAAATCTGCAGCAGGAATTCAAGGTTTTACAACAGAAAAATCCATTGTGTGACTGTAACCGAGAAGCCTAAAGCAGGGGTGACATTGGCACACTTTAAAATCCTCCTGTATTTCTGTGCATGCGGCTAAAGTTTCTTTGGTGGCCATGAATAAGGCCTTGGTGGCAGATTCTGTCCGAGTGATGAAAAATAGTTTTGTTTTTTTTTTTTCTTTTTCATAATGTAAACTTGTTTTATAATAGATGAGAATGAGAAAAATTTTCTGTGCAATTGGATGGTTTTTTCTCACCACGTATTGAGGGCAAAAAAAGTGAATTTGCTCTGTGGAGAGCTACATCCAACTCTGGAGCTTGCTGCATAGGAGCCTGTACAACCCTCAGCACAAAGAGCTCATTCATAGGACTCTGGTGCAGATGCTGGCACGACCGCTCTGTCCATGTCAGCACACTGCTAATGCTGGGATGAAAGTCAGGAGGTGCCACAAACTCCACTTCTGTGAGTATTTAGAAGGCTTCTACCAGGATAAGGTGCAAAAAAAAAAAAAAAAAAAAAACCATATCGTCAGCATTTGTAAACTAGGGCCAAAAGTATAATGGAGAGCCTTGTGCTTCTGTTCTCATTCCTGGTTTTGGCTTGGAAGTGTTAGGGTAAGTTCACACGGCTTATTTTGGGGCGCATTTCGCCACGTATTTAGAGCGTACTGCGCTCCAATATGAGAGAAATGCGCCCCAATCATTACGGTAATCCACAGCTCTCATAGAGAACAATGGATTACACCTCCTCTCTCCAGGCGTACAATACGATCGTATTGTATGTGCGGGGAGATAATTGACATGTCATTTATAATGCATGTCTATGGGGCCAGCGCCCTGCAATTAAACCGTGTTAATATACCCTTAGGCTCTGTCTAAGCAGTGCTGTATTTTCGGAGGATTCAGTCTTTTAAATTCGACAGTGCTGTGTAGACCACAATGAAAAATCCATGCTGTAGTCTACACAGTGCGGATTTATTTGCTGGTGGATTTTAGTGCCGCATATTCAGTCTGATTCCCGTACATTCGGCAAATCTGGAAACAGACTGTCGTTTTTTTAGCATAAATCTGCGTCAAGCCGCGGCCCAGCGACTTTAAAATGCCATTGGATTTTAGACAGCATTTTAACATGTCTCTGTAGACATGGCCTTACTGGAAAAAAAAAACTGCTTTAGAGAAACATGGGTACGTTCCTCCACAGCTGGCACCGCACCTGTCTAGTGGGTGTGTGGTGCATTGCAGCTCAGCATCTAATAGTTAAAGGGGTTTTCTCACTACATTGATTCATCTTATCTCAGTCCTGTTTTCTTGGTTTCACTTTGAATTCAGGGGGCGTGTTTACTGGCTTCGAATAGGCTGCAGTAGAAGCCAGGTCTGTAGCTATAGCAACCAGTGCTGGCAGCCAATCCTTGTTTTTGCAAGATCTTTAACCTAAAAAGCAATCCTGGTAGTGAGACAACCCCTTTAAGCTGCAGTGCCAGACCCAGCCGATGATGTGGCCTAGTTTTTGGCCAGTTTCCTGCTGCTTGGAGGTTCCATGTGATGTGATCCAGATGTCTGGGAGGGTCTCCCTTCTGACAGGTGGACACTAGTGTGGTGGGGCTGGGCATTGCTGCCTGCCCTGTCACATCCGGTGTTCATTGCAGGTGAGATTACATGGGAATAGTGGGCTTGGCATTGTAGAAACAGCATGGAGTCATGGAAGGAACCAGCCGGGTGAACAGACTGCGGGCCTGAATGGTCCGCTGCCTCAGCCTGCAGCCACCACTGCCTGTGCTGAGTGCAATATCCAGGCTCCATCTGTGTTCTGTAGAGCAGGAATTGCAGACTGCGTTGTCTTCTACATCTTGGGTGATCCACATAGGTAGACAAATTATTCCCGCTTAGTCTTGTGCTTTTCAGCTCCTCGCTTTAGGTAGGTCTGCATGGAGACTTGGTGAAAATCGGCAAAAGATTACACCTAATCCAAAATGGAGCTGGGGGGGTGGGTTATGGTTTTAAGGAGAGCACTTTCCTTTTTCTCACAACGGCTCTGGGTCACACCAGGCCTTGCATTGCTTTTGCATCGTATTTTCCATGTGGTGTTGCTTCCACTTTGCAAGACATGAGGAGAACCAGGAAGTGACATCAGATGGTTGCATTGGAAGTGACAGGCCTGGAGCCATGCAGGAGGGTAGATTAACTCCTGAAATGTCCGAAAATTCCTTAGTTGGGAGCAGGTAGAGGGAAAAAAGTAGGGTTCTGGACGTCCAGAATACAAACTTTGGGCGTCATGTATGAATCCTGGCGCTGACAGGCCAGTTCTAAATAGCTTTAGGGCAGTGTAGAACGCGCCAGAATGTATGAACCTGTTCTTCTGCAGGTCATACATAGAGGACTGTGTAGTGTCAATACGATAACTCTGGCTCAGGCACCACCTTTAACCTGGTCTGGCTGTTCTAATTGTAATGTGCCCAGGTTTGGCGTCCCATATTCATAAATGTGTCTAATGATGCAACGTGCCCCCAGAACCCTCCTAATCTTTGGTGCACCAAAAAGGGACTTATCTCACCAAAGTTTGGAGTGCGCCTGCTCATACATTCTTTTTGGCTCAAAGTACAACGGAAAACTGCCGCAGCCCTGTTCATACATGTCGCCCTATATTTTATACACACGTTTGAGCTGCACAGGATCCTATGAATGTATAGGAACATTAGGTGGCATAAAGATCTGATAGGTGTATAGGATGTCACACCCCCAGTAATATAAGAGGCCTGTCCTCAGTAATCACTAGCATTGTAGGTGGTCAACCTCTAACCCTCCCTGTGAGGCTCCTTCAGTGATGACCTTGGATCGCAGCTTGGCGACCTTGTTCTAGTGTGACAGATTCTTGGCATCCTCCTCCACATAGGACTGTTCACACATCCTCTTGTTGCCTCATTATTAAGCTTTACGATAGGCAATGACCCCCTGAGAGTTCCCTTCACGCTATTCAGATCTGTCCACACAACAAGCTTTGCAACTCTTAATCCATGCGGATACTGACTCGAAATAGTCATCTAAAACCAAATAGATGTTGTAGTCCATACAATGCGTGTTTTCAGAGGTCGGGTTTTAAGGGTAAAAAAAATAAAAAAAAATCTTGGAACCTGTTCAGTCTTCTGCCGTATTCCACATAAAAGTCCAAAACCCATAGAGATGAATGGGACTCCTTTTCTGACTGGGTAAAAAAAAAACAACTTGTCCATCCCAGTTTTCAACAGATGAATCTGGCGAGTAAATCTGTACTTATCCTGTGGACAAGCAAGACATGAAGACTGTGCTGCATGTATGTCTATCCCCAATAATGCAGCATACCTCTATACAATAGGCCATGTGGGCAAGTGGCCTGATGTGTCTGATGCAGAAGCGGCAAGGTAAGCCGCTGCCAGGTTACTGCTGCCTTGTCTCTGAGTGCAGAAGCATCAGCCGGGGAAAGCTTAGTCCAACCTTCTTTTTCACTTAAATCTGGCAAATCAGCTGGTCTGTCAGACATTGGTTTGCTGGGTATAGTTCACTTCAGGAAGGGTTTAAATGCCCTAAAGTGACTTCACCTTTTAAGGAGATAAAACGACTTGCCTTCATTTCCCTGGTACCCTTACATTTGGAAAGGTCAGATCTGCAGCAGGTTGCCTGTTGTATGGAGTCCACGTCAAACTGGTGGGGAACCCGCTGCAGGCCTGGCCCACATGAACATACCCTAAGAGCCTCTGAGAGCTGAACCCTGCTGGTAATTCTGCATACTAAATCTAGGATTTCTGACCGACGCATTCATCTCCTGTAGGGTCACATGACCTGCTGAAACACCCAGCCCTTATTTACTACTGCTGTATAAAAATGTGCTAGATTGGAGTGTGGCTCACGCTGTATCTGGAGACCAGGATGGCTTTTTAGACCAACTATTAGTAGAAATACTTTTTATGCCAGAATTGTGGCACGGGAAGATGTATCATGGCCGGGCCTCTTTCCTGCACAGCCAGGCCTGCTTTCCACAGAGTCTGTGTCTAATCCCCATAATAAATGTCTGCGATGCTGCGCCATAAAAGGCCGCTCTCTATGGCGCATTTTTTGACGCTTCTGTTGTAACCAAAATAGTAAATGGGAGCCACAGGGCTTTTGATGCCAACAGGAAGTCTGCATCTCTGTGCATCCCTATGGTGCTGGCATTGAGCATCCCACAGCAATGCATGGCGAGATTGACTTGCAGATCACATGACCTGACTGAATACTGTTGTGGCGGTCATAAATCCTATATATAGCTGCTGGTGGGCAAGTTACCAGAACTGCTGTGCACCTAAAAGCCACCTTTAATGGACAAATACATTCAAGAGTGTTCCTTGTAAGAGTTCTCAAGATGTCCTAATTCTGACTAGTGGCTGTCAATGTGCCGGACCTCCCAATCACAGTGGGAACGTGCAGTGCTGCCATTTTATCTACATGCATGCTCTGGCTTTATATGTTTGTGGCCACTTAGCATTGCATGCTGGTATTGGACATTGAAGGCTCTTTTAAACATGTAAGACTATATTTGGGGCCAGATGTTTTGCAGCAGAAATATAATTCTTCACTTTCTCTCTGCAGGTCTCTCCCTGGAACAACTGCAGCAGAATGCGAGTCCAACCTGAAGAAAATCTATACAGTACAAACAATCCAGGTATGAAGGAGATGTGGGCATAGAAAGGTCTGAAGAACTTGACATCTCAGAAATAACCTGGGCACATACAGCTATCTCTGGTCTACTGTACCAGCTATGTGGGCACTGGATAACTGCTGTGTCAAGTCCTGCTACATCTTGACCAGTTTCTAGCATTTATATGAACAATCCTTTAGATCTATTTAGCTTTCAAGTCTTCCCATCCTATGAAAGGTGAAGGCCGATCTCTAGGATGTGTTCTCACGTTGAAGTCATTGGCCAAACCTCTGGGACGCTTTCAATCCGAATAAGAGGGAACAGTACTGGTCTAGCGTGGTTTCCTATCAACCACTTTGCCAATGAATGGCGCCACCTGCAGTTCCCTCCACACCCGAGCTCATCTGCCTTCTATCTTCGGTCCTAGAGCTCAGATTCCGCTGATCATAAAACATGACCCCTTTATAACTTGGGCATAGCCCTTTAAAGAGGTTGACCAGTTACATTTGTTTTTTTGTTTTTTTTTATAGTGCTACCACTTAAAAATAAAAATGAAATTATCCTCCCCTCTTGGAGACAGCACTGTGCCAACCTCACTCTCCAGTTTTTTTTTTTTTTTTGAATGGGATGTCACTACTGGAGCGGTCATGTGGCATTGGCTGACTTTACCTGTCTGAAGTAGGCACAGTACTGTATCTGAGAGGAGTATAAGTTTGTATGGTCTGTGTGGGCGGTTTCCCCACTTGTATGCTGTAAGGGTATATTCACACAGCGTAATTACGGCGTGTGTCGCCGCGTATTTGCGCTCTAATACAGGCGAGATGCGTGCCGAAATTATGGTAATCCATAGTTCTCATAGAGAACTATGGGTAACGCCTCCTCTCCCCGCTTGTACAATACGATCGTATTGTACGCGCGGGGAGATAAGTGACATCAATTAATCGCAGTACATTGTGTGAACATACCCTAAAAGAGAAAATGTAAAAATATTAACTGGACAGCCACATTTGTAAGGGTGAACTGCTTTTAGTTTCAGGAGATTTTCTACACTTACTGGACAAATCTGACACTTTCTATTCTTCTACAGAGTTTCTGGAGTGTGTATAACAATATCCCCCCAGTGACAAACCTACCTCTAAGATGTAGCTACCACTTAATGAGGGGCGAGAGGAAGCCACTATGGTAAGCACGGACTGACTTCAGGTTCTTAGAAGGTTTTACTGTGCTTGGCTATTTTATGGTGAAAATTTGAATATTGTGCTTCAGTACCTGATAACTAGCATTAGAGACATCCATGTTTGCATCCAGAGGCCAAATCCCTACCACCTAAGGGTTTAATATAGTAGTAATCCTATTTTGACTGTCTACTACCTTATCCCCAGATTGTGATGATAAAAAGCAAACTTGTAAGAACAAGATTGGTGCTGCCATTTTTATTTAAAGGGGTTGTCTCACTACAAGGATTGCTTGTTAAAGATCTTGCAAAAACAAGTCAATTTGCAATATATGTCCATTAACAGTGTCCTACCTTCTCTGAGATATCCCCTCTTGTATGGTCTGCATCAGGTACAGACCTGTCCAATCTCTCATGATAGGCTGCCAGCACTGGTTGCTATAGCTACAGACCTGGCTTCTACTGCAGCCTAGTAGAAGCCAGTAAACACGCCCCTGAATTCAAAGTGAAACCAAGAAAACAGGACTGAGGTAAGAGGAATCAATGTAGTGAGACAACCGCTTTAACAAAAAATTGACTAGATGGAGTTGTAAAGATGCAATTTCTAACCGCTAAGAGCTTGGTACAAGTTTTCAGCCCTTGGCTGTAAGCACAAATGTTTCTACTCATAAGGATATGTTCACACAGCGTGTTGGTTCCAAAAAACGCATCCAAAAGCGCTGCGTAAATTGCATCCAACATGCAGGCGCATGTTTGGCTGCGTTTTGGCTGCAGCAGGATCGCACTCTATAGTTTTAGATATGGTTTCTGTTGTGTCTTTCGGATTAAGAATTGACATGACAATTCTTTGAATGGATTTGAAAGACGCAAGTAAACTCACATTGACGATCACTCATCTGAACGCCGATGTGTGTCTTATTTGGAAAGCAATGTAAAATCACTGGACTTTGTTAGATGCGGGTTTGGGTCCGAAACACAGATCCAAACACTCATCCAAAATTGAATGCAACATGTGGTGTGAACATCCCCTAACACCTATCTCGGACTGTGTGGTACCTCTCACGTGTGGACATTTCACAACCTTTGTTTGTACTGGGTTTTTTTTCTGACAAATTGAAGACGTCAGCATTTTTGTTGGTTTTTCCCAAAAATCTGCTTTTTGCCTTTTGGGGAAGAAGAAAGAAAAGCAAAGGGGTGTATGGAAGAAAAGTTCCTAAAAAACGGGAACCCTTTTGATGCTGGACAACATCTTGATTACTACATGAATGGTCTAAGTGAGGCTGGTTGTTTCCTACCAGTCTGCACATAGAGGGGTACTCCCATATCAGATTTTGATGGCATAATTGGCAGGACTCGCACCTTTGAGAATGGACCCACAAACTCCTTGGTGCAGAACAACAAGGTGGCCGCGCATGCCTAGCACTCTGTTCTATGGGAAGTACAGCTGAGTGGATGTGCTTGTCATAGAACAGTTATTGAAGTGAACATGCATGGCAACCCCTGTTCTAATGGGGAGCCTCCCCGGTCTCTTGGGGTCTGTGGGATAGCCAAACGTCTAAAAGAGAATACCCTTTTTCGTTAACCCGGGCGGGGTTTTGGTGCCCTGCTGAGAGCAGGATGTAGAGTAAAAAGAAAGAATCTTGAAACCTAAAGAAAAATGGACCCTGCCACATCAGTGATCGACAGTTTTTTTGCATCAGTTGTG
>JAODAL010019155.1:0-72837 GCA_025379985.1 Phyllomedusa bahiana
GAAGTCCAGAGAGCAGGAGTCCGGGCAGTCTTCAGCTCTGAAGGGATGGGGGTAGAGGGAGGGGGCAGCCATTCCCCCAGCGTCTCCTCCTTGTCTCTCCGCAGTCCCCTGCTCTTGTCTCTCCACGTCTCCGCTTTTGTCTCCCCCACAGTTCCTGCCTTCATGGCCGCACTGCGAGAGGGGGAGGATGGTCTGTGTGCAGGAATCGTGGTCGGGCCCCCGCTTTACCTCATGCCGTGTGCCTCGCTGTGAGCACAGGAATAGCAGGGGCCCCTGCATCAGGCACACACAAGCTCCCCCGGGGGCCCCCGCTCGGGTGCCGCGCTGCCCTGCCTGCCTGTAAAGGTAAAGCGCAGGCACAGTGCACGGGCGGTGGGGCAGCCCAACCAACTTCCCCTGGGGTACTCCCCCACGGGGCAGGTGGGCAGCTGTCTGAGGGGCCCCCCAAACTCGGGGGCCCCCGGGCACTGCCTACCTGGCCCAATGGAAAGAGGGCCCCTGAAAGGATGGTTGGTTCTGTCCATCTACTTATTACTAAGCATTGAGAATTGGCCCAAGGATCATGGTATGAAGGGGAAAAGAAACACAAGAAACATCGGGCCCTGGTATAATAAAACTTTGCACTATAATGGGGTCACAATTTATTAAAAGGGGGACCCAGCATTCCCCCCCATGTGTTCGTTACATTTTCCCGTTCCTCAGTGATCCCTTCTTTAAGCTTTGTAAATAGTAGATTCCATAGTGGAAAATTTTGTTCACTCCTGTTTAATGCCTATAGTTTTCTGTCAGACTCTAACTTAATACAATCCAACTACTGTAACAGGCCAGATGCAAGTAAAGAATCTGGAACTGAACTAGGGAATTTAGAAAAAAAAAAAAGTAAAATTAGTTTTGTACATTACATTTAAGACCTTTTAATAAAGTATAAGAAAAACATGACTTTTAAAAATTTCTGTAATAAGATTATTGAGAAAAATAGAAATAACAAATTTTTGTCCAATGCTAAAATTTTTCTGTAATACTTACCTTCAACCCAAATTTGCGGACTTCCGGGAAATTCCAGGGGCTTTTTCCCACACTTCTAGGGGGTTGGAGGGATACCTTGGGATCAAGGGCTTTAGGTGCCCCCCCTTTTTCTAACCACCCCAAAAGGGAAAACTGACAGCTGCATCTGATACTATCAGGATGGGAAGGTCCATGGATATTGGTGTCTTCCCACCTTAAAAATATCAGCCTGCAAGTTCCCCAGAAGCCCCATCAAATTAGAGGGTCCACTTCTGTTGGTAACCCAGCTCTTCCTGGTACCCTTTGTGTGTTGTGTACCGGAAGAGCGTCTGCAGATACCCCCATTTCAAACTGAATAAAATGGCCAAAAAAACACACAAAAGCAAAAAAAAAAAAAAAAACACTTTATTTAAATAAAAACTCCCTGACAGCATCCCTTGCAGACCATTTTATTAAAGGAATGGATCCAACACTGGTCCGATGTTGTCCATTGCAGTCCAATGGGGAAACCTGTGAAAAACAGGAAAACTACAAAAGCATGGCAGTATTAGCTCATCCCCTTTTCCCTTCTGAAAATCAGCCTGCACTATCTGCAGGGGCAAGGATATTCGGTGCAAAAATATGATTTTTTGGGGGTTCAGGTCACATATCAGATCTGTAATTCCTAGCTGATTCTGTTACAGTGAGATGAATGGTGGAGGTTTGGTAACTGCAGTGCACAAGGCTACAAAGCTCTAAAGTGTTTAGGCTTATCAGTAAGTAATGTAAATGAGCTAAGGTCTTCTTAAGATAAGGAACACAGCAGGCAGTGAGTCATCATCCCAGCTCCTGCTTCAGCATGTAATAGCAGATCTGTATGAAGGTAAACAAAAAGAAAACCAGAGGGGAGGCACCCCGTGTTTACAGGGACACCAAATTGGTAAAAAAAAGTGTTACTGTATCTCTCACCGGTGTCCCTTTTGCTGATGAAGGAGGGACAATCTCCGTTAGGCGATATGCCGGGGCAACCACCTGCTGGTTCCACTGCCCGGTCCTTTCAAACGGAGGGGTGCAGAGGAAGTGAGTAAAATCAAATTAAAACCCAAAATTGGCCCCCTAAAAGAGCCAAAAACAATGCGGTTCCAAAATAGCGTAGAGACTCCAATGTTATAGCAAAAAGGTAAAAATACCGTATTTATTGGTCAAAGTTACGCGTTACGTGCAAAATTACACTTCCTCAGACTTCATCCAGCATGTAATAACAGAAAGAGAGCAGGGAGAGGTGACTGGTAACTAGAGAAACTTGTCTGCAGAAGGACAAAATAAAAATTACTCCTAACTCTGAAGAATGCAAAATCAGAAAAGCAATGTATTTGTTAGTCAAAATAAAGGATGAACCACCATTCAATCCATTGGTGTAGAACATATTAAGCAAAAACATTTATTTTGAAAAATAAAACCATATCCAGAAATACAAAAATTGCATCAGAATGCAAAGAAACCACTGATGTGGTTTCGGATCATTAATCTTTAGTCATTGCAGTTCACATGGGTAACTTATAAATAGCATCCGGTGCAATTAAACCTATAATTAACATAACTCACAAAACAAAAATACACACTTAAAAAGCAATAATCTGTACAGAAATTAAAGAGTGGGAAGTATCCAACATTAAAATCCAATATTCTTCATGTTGGAAATCTAAAATCCTTAAAGGGTTGTCTCACCACGTTGTTTCATAGAGCAAAGCAACATTCTTTCATTCATGCTTCCTGTGACTTCCTGGTCAAGCTGTGGGTATTAAGCATATAAGTTCCATGTATTCAGACTTCTGCTCATAGGCGTAACTTCAAGCTCCTGGGCCCCAATGCAAAATCTATAAGAGGGTCCCCACCTACAATGTCCAATTTATAATACTGGTATTTTCATATGTGGTAGAGGGACCTTTGGTCCCCCTCAGCCTCATGGGCTTGGTATCAGCGGCTCCCTCTGCACCCCTTATAGCTACACCCCTGCTTCTGCTAACTAGTCTAGATTAGATAAATATCCTGCTCTGAGGTCCAGAAAAGCGTCAGAGCTAAAATAACAGTAGCAATTAGTGTCTTTTGTCTAAAAGATCAGATAACACACAAGCTCTCAGACTACTGGCAGTTCTGTGCTGTGACCTGTGTGATGACATCACTCCCTGCTATCAGATAAGACAAACAGCAGGGGAGAACAAGCAAAGCAGATCAGTAACTAGAGAAACCTGAGATCCTTCAGAAGGTGATAAAAATCATTTGTAGCTCCTCAACAACAAGAAGAACAAATTAACAAAGCAATATATTTGGAAAACGTCTTCATTTAGTGTTCCCTACATGTTGAAAGCTAATCTTTGTAGTGAGGCAACAACTTTAATGTTGGATACTTCCCATCCTTAGGCCTTAATTTCTGTACAGATTTGATCTGCAAGTGTTTGTGTATTTTTGTTTTGTGGGTTATTTTAATTATGGGTGAAGTATCACTGGATGCTATTTAAAAGTTTCCAATGTGGTTTGTGAACTGCTGCCACTAGGGATTGCTAATCTGAAACGTGTCAGTGGTTTCTTTGCATTCTGATGCAGTTGTTGTGTTTCTGTATATGGTTCTATTTTTCTAAATACATTTTGCTGCTTTTTATCTTCTAAACCAATGGATTGATTGCTGGTTCATCCTGTATTTTGACTGGTATTATATCCTGGGTGATTATCAAGTGATTACTAGAACCATTGCACCATATACAGGTGAGCTGAGCTGCTATCGTTTGCATGGGACTATTTGGTAATAGTCCTTATTTACCTAAATGTTTAGTGCTAATAAATAAAGTAAGAACATCCATTTAAGTCTCTGTAGAAAAAACTGGGATCCAGAGCCCACAAAATAGGGGGCTCTATAGAGCACACTATGAATGGCTAGGAAAATAGTCAGATCTATGTAATCAGTGCTGTTCTCCTAGTGCTAATGTTCTAAAACAGGCGACTGTGCGACTAGTTGCCAATTTTTTATTAAGTGAACATTGCACAAAAATATATAGAGAACACAACGATCATAAAAACAAAATAAAACATAGACTAAAAACTACAACATTAAAGGGAATGTGTCATCATAAATGACTTATTGTTTAACTCCTTTTTTATGTTCAACACATTTTTTAAGAATTTTTGGATTTTTTTTAATTTTCCATATCAGTTTCAATATTTTTTTCAATAATTATTAAGTCCTGCAGTTTTCACTTTGGCCACTAAGCCTAATAATAGTCGGACACTTCATGTTGTGTAGAGAAAGATTCTCAGTTGTCTGCGCATTATCAGCACAAAGAGGGTCAAACTGAAAGGAGACACCAGTGTGAATAGATAATACGGGATCCCCCAGTCACAAGAGGAGATAGTCAGAGTTCACCTCCCTGCACACTGATTTCTTCCCAGGTCACAGAGCATGAAGGGAAAACTCTCCTATAGAAGTGAATGGGACTGAGTCAGTCTTAAGTCTCCTATGTGTATGAAGCTACTGTAAAGCATCTCTCTGACTTTGGCTTAGTGGCCAAAGTAAAAACTGCAAGACTTAGAATTATTAAAAAATATTGAAAGTGATATGAAAAATTTTAAAAAAAATTCCTTAAAAATGTGTTTAACATAAAAATGAGACTTAAACAATGACACATGATTTTATTAAATTTAAATTTTTTTTTTCGTTACCCCAATATATTGTTCATTTTATATACACATCGGTTTAACTTCTGTAGTCTTATCATTTGTTTTCGCCCATGTCCCAGTTTTATTCCAGATTGCATTAGAAAACCCATAATTTAGCGTCGCTCGCTTTTCCATTGGTCCAAATAACCCGCGCCTCTTTTAAATTACCAATTTCACAAACAGAGCTCGCTCTGCATTTCTTTTTCCATAGAACTCTATGAAAAAGTAGCTCGCGCTCTGATTGGCTAAGCTGGACGGAGCCCTCCTAGCTCAACCAATCAGCTCTTTTCTGCCTTTTTACTGTATTTTGAAACTGTCCCGCCTTTGAATATGATTGGTCAAGATTTCTCCATAGTTAGAATGGGTCCCTGTCACTCCTATTCTGATTGGTCAATACTCCTCCATAGGTTAAATGGGCCACTCTCGCTCCTATTCTGATTGGCTGGTTTATGCCGACCAATCAGAAGAGCTTACAGAATTTGAATTACTGTATTTCTCGGCAATTCTCTATATTGCAATTTCTTATGTAGGCGACAAACGCGTTGTTAGGGATTTAACTGATTTATTTTTAGAGAAGGTTTCAGCGCTTTATCTGATAATGTTTTACACTTAATTAAAAAATTATTTTTTTATTCATACTCCATGCCGCACGGCGCTGAGCGCCGAGATTGCCCTTGCGCCGATCTCTCCATAGACTACAATGGGAGAAGTAGCTAGTGCTCTGATTGGCTGGATAGCCAAGTCCCCGCTAGCTCAGCCCAAACAGCTCTTTTTTTGCAATTTTACTGTATTTTGAACTGTCCGCCTTTGATTTTGATTGGTCAAAAACTTCTCCATAGGTATAATTGGGGCCCTGTCGCTCCTATTCTGATTGGCTGGGATACCCAACCCGCTAGCTCAGCCAATCAGCTTTTTTCTTTTATTTTTAATGTATTTTGAAAATGTCCCCCGCCTTTGATTTTGTTGGGCAATAGTTCTCCATAGGTTTTAATGGTTCACTGTCGCTCCTATTCTGGTTGGCTGGGTTTTTTGCCGACCAATTAGAAAAAAGCTTTCAAAATTTGAATTACTGTATTTCCCCGGGGAATTTCCAATATCCTAAATAGGTTTGGGGGAATTTTTCCGGAAAAAAATTTTGATTTGTTCACTTTGCCGAAATTCTCGGCAAAAAAATTTCTTTTGTTTCCGAATTACTTCGGCAGAAAACACGTTAAAAAAAAGCTATTTCCCGGCTTTCACAGAGCCTTCAGGGGTGGCCTTTTTAGAACCTTTTTTGCCAAACTTAAAAATGCAAAGGGGTTTTGGGTTTGGGTTTTATACAATTTGTGGTTTTTTGTATGACACGCCCCCTGACTGCCTCCCCCTCTTAGGGAACGCTTCACTTTTTAAAATTCCCTGGGGGACTTTAAGGGGGGCAAAACTGACCCAAAAAAAATGAGCTTTTTGGGAAAGTTGCCTATAAAGTCATGCCCGAGAAAGCGGAAAAAAAACAAAGCTGAGAGTCCGGTGGGGAAATTAAGTGGGCAGAGTGTGGAGGTGAAACGGGGGCAGCCACAGGGAATTTTAGGTCAGACAGTGGGCCCAAAACATTATGGAGGGGGGCAAAAAAAAAGGAAATAGGCACAGAGTGGCACAAAGACAGAGTTTTTTTGGAAGGTCACCGGGAGCAGCAGTCAGAGGGAGACAGTGGGACCCAAAAGACACAGTGTGGAGGCAGGCAGCGCCAGAGCAGCAGCCCTGAGGTCGAAGTGGAAAAAAGACACAGTGTGTAGGCACCGGGCAGCCCGCCAGAGCCAGCAGCATTAGGGGGCAGACAGGGGGCAAATTTTAACAGTTTTGGGGTCACGGAAGGGAGGCCAAAAGCAGCAGAATAGGTCAGACATGGCCCCCAAAAACACATTTGGAGGTTTGGGAAAAAACAGGGGGTAGGCCCCCAGAGTGGGGAAAAAGGGCCAAAAGTTTTTTGTAGGTCATCGGGAGCAGCCCCCAGCAGCAAAAATGAGGTCAGACAGTTTGGCCCCAAAAGAAACAGTGGGGGAGGGTTTCCGGGCAGCAACCCCAGAAGAAACATTTAGGTCAGGCGTGGGGCACAATGACCCCAGTGTGGGGGTCCGGCAGCAGCAGCAGCATGAGGGCAGGCAGTGGACAATGACTTTCCCGGAGGGTTGGGGAAAAAAAGGAGTGGCCACAGAGTGGGACCAAAAGACACAGTGGGGAGGGGGCCCCGGCAGCAGCCACAGCAGCAGCATGAGGTCAGAAAAGTGGCACAAAAGACAAAAATGTGGGGGGCACCGGGGGAGCAACCACAGCAGCACGCTGAGGTCAGGCAGTGGCACAAAGGGCACAGTGTGGAGGTCACGGCCAAACGCACAAACCCCTGAGGTCAGGCACTGGCACAATTAAAATTCTGGAGGGGGGCAGAAACAGGAGTAGGGGCCCCAAGGGGGGACAATGACCAGTGTGGAGGTCCCGGCAGGACCACAGCAGCAGCATAGGTTGGTCAGACAGTGGGACAATTTACACAGGGTGGAGGTCACGGCAGGGAGCCACAGCAGCAGCTGAAGGGCAGGGAAATGGCACAATGACATTCGGGAAGGTGGCAAAAAAAGGAGTGGCCCCCAAAAGTGGGACAATTTCAACACAGTGTGGAAAGGTTTCCCCCCGGGCAGCAGGGCCCCAGCAGCAGCATGGGTCAGGGCAGTGGCAACCAATTTACCCAGTGGGGGAGGGCACGGCAGCAGGGGGACAGCAGGGCAAAGGGGGTCAGACTGGCACAATGCCCCATGGTGGGGTTTGGGGGTCAACGGGGGAAACAGCCCCAGCGGAAAGGTTCAGGCAGTGGCCAAAAATTTAAATTTGGAAGGTTTGGGAAAAAAACCCGGGTAGGCCCACAGGGGTTGGGGAAAAATTTAACAGTTTTAGGGCCTGGCCAAACACCAAAAAGCAAACAACATGAGGTAAAACAGGGCACCCAAAGACAAAAGGGTGGAGGTCCCGGAAGCAGCCCCCCAGCAGCAGCATTTTGGGGCAGGCAGTGGGGAAAAATGACACAGTGTGGGGGGTCACGGGGAGCAGCACAGCATGAGGTCAAAGGGAGTGGAAAAATTTCCCTTCCCCGGAGGGGGGCCAAAAAAAAAGGGGTAGGGGCCCCGGAGTGGGACAATACCCCAAATGTTTGGGGGTCAAAGGCAGCAGCCACCGGGACAGCATGAGGTCAGTCAGTGGAAAAATGACACAGTGTGGGGTCACGGCAGCAACCACAGAAACAGCATGAGGTTCCCGGGCAGGGGACAATGACACAAATGTGGAGGTCAAAGGCAGGAGCAGCAGCATGAGGTCAGGCACTGGACAATGACATTCTGGGGTGGGGAAAACAGGAGTAGGCCACCAAGGGAGTTGGGGACAAGACACAGTGGGGGAGGTCACGGCAGCAGCCCCCAGCAGCAATGAAAGGGCAGACGAGTGGCAAAAATGACCAGGGGGTTTGGGGGGCAACCCGCAGCCAACCCGCGCATGAGGTCAGGCAGTGGCCAAAATGGGCTTCTTGGGGGTTGGCAAAAACAGGAGTAGGCCACAAATACAAACCAAAAGGTGGGAGGTCCCCGGAGCAGCCCCAGCAGCAGCTTTGGGTCAGGGCAAATGGGACAATTTAACCCCAAATGTGGAGGTTTTTAAAGGGAGCAGGGCCAAAAGCCAAACAGAAGAGGGCAGACGTGGGACAATGACCAGGTTTTGGGGGGTTTACGGCAGCAGCCACAGCAGTAGCATGAGTTTTAGGCCCGTGGGCCCCAAAAAGAAATTTTTGGGGGTGGCAAAAAAAAAGGAGGGAAAGGGCCCCAGAGTGGGACATTGGGAAAAAGTGTGGGAGGGCATGGGCCAGCAGCCCCAGCAGCAGCATTTAGGTCAGGCAGTGGCACAATGGGCTTTTTGGTGGGGGCAAAAACAGGAGTAGGCCACCCCGAGTGGGAAAAATGACAAAAGTGTGGAGGTAAAGGCAGCAAACCCAGCAGGGAGATGAGGTCAGGGGGAAATGGAACCCAAACCCCATTCTGGGGGTGGCAAAAAAAGAAAATAGGCCAAAAGAGTGGGACAATGACACTGTGGGAGGTCCCCGGCAAACAGCCACAGCAGCAGCATTTTTTAGGTAGGGCAGGGAAAAATCACCCTTCTGGAAGGTGGCAAAAACAGAAATAGGCCACATTTTTTTTTGGGGAAAATGAAAACAGTGTGGAGGCACGGCAGCAGCCAAAAGCGCAGCATTGGGTTTAGGCGTGTGGACAATACATTTCTGGAGGGGGCACCAAAAAAAAGAGTAGGCCACCCTTTGTGGGGAAAATGACACCAAGGGGTGGAGGTCACGGGAGGGAGCCCACAGCAGCAGCATGAGGTCAGGCACTGGCACAATGGGGCATTCTGGAGGTTTGGGAAAAAAAAAGGAGTAGGCCAAAAGAAATGGGGAAAAATGAAACAGTGGGAGGTCACGGCAGCGCCCCCAGCACGAAGAGGTCGACAGTGGCCCCAATGACAGAGTGTGGAGGGGGGGGTGGCAATACCAGTCCCGGTAAAGATTGGGGGTTTGGGAGATGGAGAAAAAATTTTTCAGCAGATGTGTGGGCAAACAGGCGGGTGGCGGAAACAGAAAAGTGGGGTGAAGGGGCCGGGAGTTTGAACCCCGACTCATTTTCACAGTTTTTGGGGGAAGGGGGTCATGGGTTGTAGTCTGAGCCTTTAAAGGGATTGGTGTGTGGAAATCTGGCCGGGTCCACGCCTGATTCATCTTGACCCAAAGGGCAAATCGTTCCACAAATTTTCCCCCGGGAAAAACGGGGTTTTTCCTTGGGGTTGGAAAGATTTGGGCCCCCCCCCCCATGAACACCCCGCTTGATTTCCACACTACTGGCCCCGGGAAGGGGCAGCTTTCCCCCACTGCAAACTTTGGCAATTTTCGGGCCACACATCCCCGTTTGGTTTCCCAGTAGTCCAGCGGATCTTCCTTTAAAATTTTTGGGGTGGCAAAAAGTGCGTCCCAAATAGGCCACCACCTTTTTTGGTTTCAGGGGGCTGTCCCGGTCCTGTGCTGCTGTTTGGGGATAAACCTCCTCACTAGGGGGGTGAAGGGGGTTTTTCCTCATCAGTGACTCCAGAATTTTGGGTTTCTGCTGATAGAGCTGGTACTGCTCCTACCCCCCCCCCCCACCTACCCCCCGCACCCCCGGCAGTTTTGTTCGGTTTTGGGGGCCCGAGGAAAACCCCCGGGCAGACCTGTCCAAAAGGAGGGACAGCCGCACATAGGCCAAGCGGCCAATGATTACGGAAAAGGGTTTCCCCAAGTATTGTGAGTTTGTTTCCCCCTCCCAATAGCTTGGGGGAAAAGGGGTCCCATTTTGGAAGATAGCGGAGGGTCCAATTTGGGGTTGGAAGCCAAAAAGTCATCCCCCTCTGCCCGGGGTGGGTGAAATATTGGCCCGTCACTAGCCAGGGGAAATAACATGCTGCGGGCCATCTGCACAAAGTGACTCCGGGGGCTCCCCGCCCCCATTTCCCCCTGAAAATGCCAGGGGGGCTTTTGGGGGGCATCGGGCCTCGTCTTTTTCCCATCTCCATCCAAACCCCCCCAAGCTTTCTGCCCCCCTTTTCCCCTTGTCACCATGGGTAGAAAATCCCCCTCATTTTTAAACCCGACAATGCTTCTGGGTCCAATGTCCTTTCCCCCTCCTTTCCCTTTTATTTCCCCACCGGGGCCATTTTTTTTTGGGGGCGAGGAAAGTAGTCGCCCCGATCCGGGCCCCCTTTTCCAGACAGATTTTTCAGCATTGTTCCCGGGCATGAAGCAGTGGAATGAAAGTTTTTAAAACCCTTTTTGTTTCCCCCCGATGACTAAAAAAACGTGGGCCTTTTCCTTTGAATGGCCTCAAATAACGGCAGGGGGTCACGAATTTAGTTTCCACTGGCTGACATCAAAAAATTTCCAGGGGGTTTCTTTTTTGTCCGCCTGGGTCATCAAAAAAAAAGTTAAAGGGCCTTTCTTTTTTTCATTTCCCCCGCTGTCCAACATGTGCAGGCTGGAAACCCAAAAATTTTGGGAAAAACAAACGGATTCGGTGTTTGGGGGGGGCCGTTCTGCCGCTGCAAAATCGAGGAAAGGGTTTTTCCTGGATTTTGGGAAGAATGGATGAAGTGCTTTCACAGTTTCCTGGGCCCTTTTTAGAATGTTTGAAGAATTGGTTTTTGGAAAAACTTAAAGGAAAACCCTTTTTACAACCAGATTGAACAAAGGTTCGCCATCAGGGGGCATGGGCCATCCCTCCTCGGGGCAGCCCCTTTCACCCTGTTTTCTCCAAATTTTCCTCCCCCTTTTTTTCCGATTTTCGTTGGCGCGGGGGGGGAAAGCCACCCCATCCCATTTCCCTTTCCTTTAAAGCGGGGCATTTCCTCCCTGGTGAAATTCGTTCGCCGAGGCAAACCCGGGGGTAGAAACGCGTGGGCACCCTGTGCCCTACAATGTGGAAAGAAGGAGAAGGGACTTGTGGGGGGCGGGGAATTTTGGTTTTGGGGGTGGTTTGGGGGAAGAAAGGGGGCGGACATTGGCGCAAGTTTTTCAGCAATTTACAAAAAGTGGGGTGAGGGAAAACTGGTGTCTTTTGTCCAAAAATTGTTTTTGTTTTTGCCTTTTGGGGCCCGAAAGGGACATTCCCCCCAATGGGCCCCTAAAGGGGCTGTACTGGCCCCGAAATAGTTACAGCCCAAAATGGGCCGCGCGTGCCGTGCACCTTGGAAAAAAAAACCCATAAGGTTCAGGGGGCTTTTTTCCCCCCTTTTTTACATATTTATTAAGTGCCTTTTGGTTTCTGCCTTTTTTTGAAAAGAAATTCCGGGTTGGAACTCTCCATCTCGGCTCGGCACAAAACCATTAATTTTTTGAATGGTTTTCAGGGGTCACCATTTTGGGAAAGGGGGGGACTGCAAAGTACCAAAAAACTTTGGGCAGGAGCCGGTCAGCGCTTCACCCTTTTGGGTGGTTTTTGGGGCGCATACTGTTGTCTCTTTGCAATGCCTCGCCCGAACGACTAATTGGGGGCCCTTTGGGAGCGAGGAAAAAAAGGGGAAAACATCTAGGGCCGGGGAGGGTGGGTGTCAAAGAGAAACAGCTCCCTTCTGCAGAGGTGGTGGGCCTTGGGCTTTTGGGTTTCAATGGCGTGCCATGGGGGCTTTTGGGGGCTGCTTTGCTGCTGCCCGGGAGGGGGACCCCCCACTTTTGAGCCAGTTTCTTTCCCAAGGCCAACCCTAAGGGGGGATGCTGCATGTGTTTATTCAGGGCCGTGGTGCCCAAAGTTTTTTGCTCCCTGGGCCCCGCTTCACTTTTTGCTTACAGATTTACTTTTCCCTTTTTCCCCATTTTTTGTTTTCCGTCCTCCCCGGGGGGTTTAGAAAGAACTTTTGGGGGCCACACCGGCCCCGGGAGTATTTTTTTTTTTTGGGTTTTTTTTTTTTTTCCACCAAAGCTCCGCCTGAAATGACTATGCGCCCCTGCCTCCCCTGAGCCCCCTTTTCTTACTTTTTGGACCTGCGAAGCGGGTTTTTTTTCCCCCCTGGCCCCCTTTCTCTCGACCCCCAAAACGCCGCTATCCTGCTGAAATCACGGGGAAAAAGACCCACTTGCTTGGCTGCGCCGCGCCTTGACGCGCAAGTGGGCGCCCTCTTCTCCCGACGATGATGAAAACCCTTGCCTCACCTGGGGTCCCAAGTTTTCGGGGCGGGGTAATCATCATCTAATTTTTGTTTTTATGTCACCCCGGGTGGCCCCAAACACCCGGTCTTGGGTTTTAAATGGCTGCCCCCCAAAATCCCCCCCAAAAAGGGGGCCCCCTTCTTTACATTTTACTTTTCCCCCCTACTCAAGAAGCAGGGGATATTGGCCCCATTTCTTCGCGCCAAATACTTGCTGATGCTTTTCCCTCCCTCAAATTGTTCATTCCCCCCTATTTTATTCGCAACCCAGACCAAATAGTAGATCTCTGGCCCGGGGGGAACCCCGGGTGGGACAAGGCGGGTTGAGGAAAGGTGAGGGCCGCTGAATTTTGCTCCCGGGGCCCGCCAAAAATAAGGGGTTTTGGGCCCGAAGGTTTCCCAATCCCCCCAACCTTGGGGGGGGGTTTTTTTCAGATGTCTCTGGGAGGAAATGGAAAGGGCCCCAAGGGCAACCAATCAAGAAACCTTTTGGGGGGGCTGGTCAACACGCGGGCCGCTAATGACAGCGGCAGTTTCGGCCCTCACCAAAGTGACCCCTACTGGCGAAATTTCCCCCTTCTGTGCCCGCGGGCCTTTCTTTCAGGAAAGTTTGTGGGCCCCTGCCACTTTGAGGTGAAAAAGGGCCCGCCACCTCCCCTGTTGACATATTTTTTGTTTTCCTTTAAAAAGTACAGAAAACTTTTTTTTGATGAAGATTTTTGGAAAATGATAAATACACACCCTTTTATTTGACGCCAAGTGAAACCCCCTTTTTAAGAAAACCCTTTGGGGAACCCTTGGATATAAATTGCGCTCCCCAATAAAAGGGGGAGGAAAAATTTACTTGTATGTGCCTTTTAAAAAATTGTGTATTTTACTGAATTTTTAAAAGGACAAACAGGGTTAATTAAAACCTTTTGGGTATGAATTTTTGCTTTCAGAATTTTTTTTCCCCGTGGCGGGTTTAAAAACAAAGTTTTTTTTTAAATTTAGTTTCAACTGCAGAACAAACGCTTTAAATTTAAACCCCTGGGAGTTAAAAATTTGGCCAAAAGAAAATTGAGCAAAACCCCAAACTTTTGTAGCTTTGTACGTGTTACAAAACGTTTTTTTTTCGCTTTCCAAAAGAGATAAAATTGGGGAAATAACCTTCGCTTGGGGGGTTAAGCTACAGGGGAAAAATTTTTTGGTATTTTGGGGTTGAAAATGACGGTTTCTTGGGGGGGCAGGGACACCCGCAAAACAACGCTTAATTAACCCCCCGGGTGTAAAATTGGGGCCAAAAAAAATTGGGGGGCCCCCACAAACTAGTAGCTTTTTTACTGTTAAATTGGGGTTGGGGGTTTTTACGCCCACAACAAGAGATAAAAATTTTAATTAAAACCCTTTGTTGTGAATTAAGTTCAAGGGAAAAGTTATATATTTTTTGGGGGTGAAAAAAACGGTTTTTTTGGGGGGGCAGCACACCAGCAAAAAAAGCTTTTAAATTAACCCCTGGATGTAAATTGCGAAAAAAATAGAATTGAGGAACCAAAAATGGGGAAATGGGATTTGTATGTGAAAAAACCCTGTTTTTTTTAAATGAAAAACAACAGGAACTGGCTTAGGGGCCCACCTTTGGGTATTGAAGGGATATTTCAGCTGCAGGGGGGGCACACTGGGTTTTCCCCGATCCCAAATCCCCCAAAAAAAACGAAATAGAACCATTAGGGGGAAAAAAATTCTGAGCAAGCGAGACACCCACAAAAATCGCTGGGGGAAAAAAAAAATCTTTGTTTTTCGTGGAGCTATAAAAATCGCCGCGGGGGGGGGGCAAACCCCTTTCCCCCATCAGGGACGGGGGGAGGGATGTGGGGGGCCCCGGCTTTTTTGGCCCCCGGGGGCCCTTTTATTTTTTGGTTGCTGGTGACGTTTACAGAATCCCGGCCGGTCTTGATTGGCTTTTATTTTCTGCACCCTTTTCATGCAAACATTTGCCCTTCTTCCTCCCAAGTGCTTTGCCCCCCTGGTTTCGCCATGTGCTCGCCCGCCCCTTTATCAAAACAAAAAAACACAAATTTTGGTTTACCCCCGGGAAATAACCCCAAAATTCCACTTCGTTCAGGAAAAACCCAATTTTTTCCTTTAAAAATTTTAAACGAATTCCACTTCGTTAGAATCAATTTTTCCCCCTTTTTTAATCCTAATTTCCCGGGTATTTGGGGCCTTTCTAATTTTTTGGGGAAAATATTTTTTTTAATTTTTTTTTTTTTTTTTTTTTTTTGATGGTTTTTTAGCTTTTTTTTCTTTTAGAATGTTTTTTCCCCCTTTATATAAGGGCCCCCCATTTTTTTTTGGGAAATTATTAAATCCATTCCCCAGGAGCTGGGGGCCCAGAAATTTTTGTTCGATCCCTTTTATGTTTTTCCCCGCAAGTTCCCCCTTCTCGGTTTTACTTTTCCTTTCCCCCGGGGTTTTTAGACCAAAATCAACTGACTGTCTGACTGTCGGAGCTGCCGAGAGCTGCAATGCGCCGCACTTTGCCGACTCGCGATCGTACATGCCTCGGAGTTTTCGAGCGCGCCGCGTCCCGCCCCGGAACGCCTACAGCGCGCCCACACCACGCTCATTGCTCGCCCCTTCATGCGGGGCGCAGCTGAAAGTGGCGAACGCTGCACCTAACACTGCATCCCTGCGTCTGACAGCGGATTCGGGCCGGTGAGGTGCGGTATACGCCAGAAATCGGGCGAAAAGCCCGTTCATACATGTCGCCCTAAGTGTTTTAATGTTGTAGTTTTTAGTCTATGTTTTATTTTATGTTTTATGTTTATTTATGTTTTATGTTTTTATGATCGTTTTTGTGCAATGTTCACTTAACAAAATTGGCAAATAAACTTACAGTCGTTTTAGAACATTAGCCCTAGGAGAACAGCACTGATTACATAGATCTGACTATTTTCCTAGCCATCCATAGTGCGCTCTATAGAGCCCCCCATTTTGTGGAATCTAGATCCCAGTTTTTTCTATAGTTTTACAAGGGAATTCTGACCAGAAACAGAGGAATTCTTTTTTGGGAGGCCAGCTATACAGGATTGTACGACTACCGGAGGATGTTAATAAGCTTTTAACTGTGTTGTACCAGATCAGTACAACACTATAAGGTGAGAGCACAGCTGACATACGTTTTCTCTACAAATATATGCTTGATCTACTACACGAAGAGCGCCTTCTCTTTCCCCCCTCCCCCACTTGCCTGCTCTTTCCCAAGTGTCTGCTGTTGCATTTAAAGGGGTTGTATCATTTCATTAAATGCTCTTCAGAATAAGGGGATAGCGAATACAAGCAACTTTGCAATTGGATGTCATTAGCAAAGCTGTCTTGTAGTCACAGTTTTCCTTCTGTTTCTGTTTACACTGATATCCAGTGCTGGTTGGATCCCTCCTCCTTGTATTTCACTAGCTGAGAGCTCATTTACATTCTGTTCAGGCCCCGGTAGGCTGTATTCACGGAGCGATACATCCTCTTTAAGTCTCTGGTTGTAACTGTACTGTATACACTTATATGTCTGCATAGCACCTATGTATGACTGGTATCTACCACAATATGGCATAAAAATCAGACCTAGCGTAATGGTTTATATTCAGGAACAGTACAGCAGTATTATTCAGTCACTATGTTTTGTGGGCATGGTGAAGCAGTATAACTTGGTCTTTGTATAGTAGTGGTATTGATAACTCTGGTCTTAGTATACGGATTTGGTCAGCAACAGTATGATAATAATATTTCCTACTTACAGCGGTATTATTTAGTAACTGTATGATCATTATTCAGAGGTGTCATACATAGGAAATTGTCGTACAGCTGTTTGTATACATTTATTTATATAAAATATGTTATTTTATAGAAATACATCTTTATAGACCCAAGTAATGCCACTGTTGTGTTGGCGCTGGTCTTCCTAAAGAAACTGGGCATGATTGGGTGTCCTAAGGTTGTGGTTAGAGCTATGGTTTGCTGTGATGTCATGTACTCTGGTTTGGCTAGAGACAAGACCTGATGTGTCCCTCTTTCACTAAATTTTGGGAAGTATGCTGTATGTATTAATAATGTCTTTAGGTGTATTAAATGAAACTCAAACATAATCGCCAAGCCACTCCCAACTTAAACATTAGATTATGACATTAGGGTCTATAGTAATGATGATTTGGGATTACTTTGTGTGTTGGATGGTTGGTTTACTATAATAAGGATCTGGAATTACATTATGTATTGACTTATGCCTAAGGTTGGCCTACTGTAATAAAGATCTAGAACAAAACTGTGTATCTTATGTCAGGGCTCTTAAATAACTATTAAAGAGTAGTACATTTCTCACAATATTTGCTATTTTTATGATAATGCAAGTGTTAAGCCTAAATCCAGTAACATTTTTCAGGGCTAATTCTTTGATGACCTATCATTAAGATTATCCATTAGTATTTAATCACTGTGGGCCTCTCATGAGTTTTGTGCCCACTTCAATTTCTATCCAGGCACTATTCCTGCTAGAACATCTCAATTCATTTGTTATGATGATTAGTGGGGGTCCTGGGAGTCAAACCCAAACTTTTATCATGCTAGTAGGGAAGGATGTTAGCACTTCTGTTCACTCTAATAAATGAAAGCGCTCAATATGTATAGTGTAAAATATGTAGAGTAGACTACAAAAGTGTTAATATCCTTCTCAGCGTGACCATGCAAAGCTGTTTACTTTATTGTGATCTGACATTTTTGTATTGTATTTAAGGAAAATTGCTAAATCATCTTGTTGTCATAGCATTTATATGGTTAACCTAAGTTATTTTTTGACAGCATAAGCAGGAGTAGAGTTACCTAGGAGACAGGAGAGGAGTCACATGTAATTAATAGGTACCCAGGTTGGAGGGGCTTGGTCATTTAGTTGTTAATACAGCACAGTTCCAGTTTAAGTGGTTTTGCAATGAAACAATATCCCTTTATCGAGGCCATCTCGTACCTCGCTACAAGCCAGCCTCATAGAACAGGGAGATGGCTGCACTTGCACAGCTCTCCCTGTTCTTTACTGTAGCAGTTCTGATTACAGCTAAGCAAGTGTACCTAGAACTCCCATAGACATTTATGGGGAAGAGCTGTTCAAGCGAGGCCATATCCCCATTCACTGCGACCAGCTCAAAGCAAGCTGATGAGTCAGCCTCCGGAAAGCATTTTTCTTTGTGGCAAAACCCCTTTAAGCTGGGTAGGTAAAACACTAGGCCTAAGCCGTCCATGGACTTACCACATTTTTCCTCCACTCATCAACATGAAGACAAGGAAGAATGAGTGTATGGAAGCCCATTAAGCCTGAAGTTGGAGAAGACCTGTTAGCAGTTGGAGTGATGTTTGTGAGGATACACACGTCAAAAAGGCCTCATACTCTCTTTTTAGATTATTAACTTCCGACCTAGTTCAACTCAAGCATTAGTGCAACTATCAAGTTGTTTTAAGGATGTAGCCTCACACCCCGCAATTGGCAATTGCTGGCATAAGAATATAACACTGAAAAGAGACGTATTACCACTCCTGCAACGTGATTCGAGTTTAAAAACTGGGTTTATCCTTTGTTTGAAGTTGGAAGAAAGCCTGCTTTGGGTGCAAAACCTAGCCTTGAGTAAAAGGAGTCTGTTTGCACCAGCGCCATTGCCTCCTGTCTTTTCCTTCTATTCCATGAAGGACATCTCAACCACCACCAAGGCAGGGGACTTATCCAAGAGTGTGCCCCAGAGAATTGGAGAAAGACATCAACTTCAACCTACCACAGACCCCTTCTGTCCTATAATGATCAAGGGCAGCAGAGAGCAACTACGCCTATTCTGTCCTCTGCCGCCTCTAGGTGGTTACAATATTTTCATTAGTTACTTGCCGTTAGGTTTCTGGTACATTTTGATGGACAGAATTGCACAGAACAGTAACAAAAAATGGAATTGAATAAAATTCAAAGTCAAATGAGGCAAACAAATTCTATGTTTGCTTTACTAAAAAAAAAAGGTTGGTAAACTGAATTTAGGAAAGTTCAAAAAAAGTCAAAATCACATTGAGAAAGTTGGACATTAATGTTATTTCTTACCAGCTGGATCATGATATAAATACACAAGCTGCTCCAAAGTTACCCATATTCGGTAAATATTCAGTAAACTAAATATATTAGTACAGCAGCAGGGGAATGGTAAATTGCTTTCTGTAATTCTTGGCATGGAGCTAGAAAAGCAGTTTGTTATAATTCGATTCAATTTTCTTGGAAGATGAATCACAAGTCATTTATATGTTGCCACTTCATGGGAGAGTGTACTGGGGAAAAGAACGTTTAATAATTCTTCATGAGAGTGTAGTGCAATCACACATAGTGCAATGTATAGATACTTACACACTTTAATCATTAAAATTTCAAAGAAGAAAAGATTTAAAAATGATAACATAATACAACAACTGTTCAAGGAATTGCCTTTTGAAGATGTCAGAGTGGTGAACTCCCCTCTATGAAGTCCAAACCGGCAGTGGTCATCTATGCCTAGTGGCTACTTACAAAAAGTTAGGAATAGTGTTGATTGAACTGTTCTAGAAAAGCTAAGTTCTAGTAGAACTTCTTGAATTTTTAGAGCTCAAACCGAACAGTTTACTGTTCGTTCGAGAAAAGTTCGAGTTCGACACTCCATTTTCAGTTTCATTTTCAGAAGCTTTCTGCACTTTTGCCCGCCATCCAATCACCTTTCTGCAGTTTTGGCAGCCATCCAATCAGTGCAGAGCACAGAGAAGTGTCAAAAACATCATCGCTGAGGTGTAGGGCTCTCATTGGCTGCTAAAATCACATGACCATGTGTTTTGCCAACTATTTGTCTGGGTCCTGTACGGCTTTAAAGAAGGCAACATCCAATGCTTTATTTACTTTATTATATGAGTAATTCAATGATTACATAAAACTACAAGAAGATAGTGTGATATTGTATATACTTTTGCATAATATAGATTATAAAGGCAAGGCATGCATAATATTGGTTACAAAGGCAAAGCACGCATAATATGGATTACAAATACTCACATCACATCTATATATGGGTCAAAGCTTCATCAGGCATCTTATAAGCATCATCTATTGGCATCAACTGGTAAACACAAACCAGTGAAGATAGAGAGATAATCCTGAGACAACACCGTGCACGGGTGCCCCCATATACAGGTCCAAGCTCCACCAGGCATCTTATCAGCATCATCTATCAGTATCATCAGCTGGGAGAAGGGGCCAGCGAGATAGAGAGATCTACCTGGGGTATCCACACTGTGGCGTTGAGGCGTCCCTCTTTAGCCCACAGGTACAGCTACTTCTAACTTCGCAGCAAACTTTCCCAGCTTATATCTTACTTGAAACAAATGCCTGCGTAACCAAGTGTTACGCAAGCTGACAGATCAGTACTTTTCCAGTATAAGACATCCCTCCTTCGAATGGCCAGTTCTTAAGAGGTTAACCTGGCACTGGAAAAATCCATGACTTGATGCTGTACACCTGGGTCCCCATGATTTCCCTCTAAACTTCGCTTTGTAGTTATTGTTTTCACCAGCTCAGATCTATGTGGCTTACTCAGTACAACTCTCCCACAACAACAAGGTCCTGATAACAACCCTCTGTGTCAATATACTGTGTCTGACAAACATTTACCAAGCGCTAAGAAAATTACAGCTTAAGATCCATTATTCTTAAAGAGATACTGACAATATGGATTCCGGATGGTCAATAAATCTCTTAGCACTACATTCCACCCTTGACCATCCACAATCCATATTTTATCTATATACAACACCATATCCCAAGGGAATGGCTTCAGCAGAAGAGCAACATATTGCTATAAGAGAAGGAATACACCGTGTACAGCAGCATAATGCAATACAAGCAAACTATAGCGAGAAGTACTCCTAAAATATAGCGTAAATAACCAAGATCAGGTAGCCAGGAAAATAACCAATCCCACCATTTACCATTACTCTGTGTGATGTGAACGACATCATCCTGTAACTGATCTCTCTGGGACTGCAAATCCTGGCTATGATCTGACAAGTTAAAGCAACACCTATTCTGAAACTCTTGGTATCCATGGTGGTGAATTAATAACAAATACTCTATAGCTGCTCTATTCTGTAAGATAGCTTTTTGATAACTTTATATATCTAATAATGTATCTTCTAAGGCCCTACTGGTAGTATTTATTGATCTAACTACCAGACAAGATGATCTCCCTACAGTCCTAGCAACATACGCAGCTACTGCAGGGGGATCCTACAAGCATAAGGGGTAACCCTAGAATTTCTGACTGTCAATATGGACTCTAAATGGTCAATAAATCCACCCTTGACCATTCAGAATCCATATATCATCTTCATTATGCCCCCTTTTTTTTTTCCACCTCATATTTTTATTTGCTGACATTTCCCTATCTTATTTGGATTATAAATCATTTGATAGCATAATTCAGCGGATGCAATATTTTGAGTCTATATATCATATCTTCAGCAAGGAAATCCTCTCCAGTACAGTTTATACAAGCATAATATGAATGGTATGTATAATTCTGGATCACATCTCCGTCTTCGATCTCCTTATCTTGGACAGACCCCTCCTCCCCCTTTAAATTTTGTCCATAGATGCGAGGGGGTTGGTACAGCTACCATGCAAGTCTCTAGTATATCAATTTTTGTCTACATAAATATTCATCAATTGTGCCAAGTAAAGATTCTGTTTAATTCTCCATAATGCCATATTCTCCTCGACTGGCACTTCCTCTCTATGTTGATGCAACGATTGGGCAATAACAGAGACCAAAAGGACCATGCCTGCGATACCGATCAACCACCGTCTCCAAGTTTGGATTGGATACTGAAAAGAAAGAACAGACTTATTATTCTTTGAGATAACATATGTTTTCTTCTCCTGGTTTCCTCACTACAGATTTTGGCCCTCTAGCAATAACTTCTACAGGCTCTGAAGGGCCTTTATCACTCAGTTGTTTTACCCAAATTCTTGCACCATCATTTAAAGAGTGAGTGGAACCAAAATATTTTCCCACTCATACTGGAGTGCACATATCATAGCTGTTATAAACTAATATCACTCGATTCCTTTTTTTTTTTCCTCGACATTTATCTTCTCAGATAAACAGATGCCAATTTTGCCATGAAAGTAAATGATCACCCACCCATTTTGTATGGGCCTAGTACAGAACACAGTCAACCATTTTACTGCTTCTAAACCAAAAAATATGGAAACTGTTCCTGCCCTCTCCAAATATTCTTTCACTGGATATTAGCATAAAACCCCTAAAATACCTTCTATGTCATAAATCCTCACTACGTCATGGCATCTTATTTATCAATTAATTATTCTTCACTTATTAATATTTGCCCTAGAGTATTCTTGTGTTTTTACTCAGGCCTTTACTCTCTAGGGACAGATTAACATGCAACAAAGACACAGCTTATCGTGCAATATGACACTCAACAGGTTAGTCGCAATGCGCAATAGACATCACAACAAAAAACATGAAACAAACAACACATCACACCCATGGGGTCACATCACACTGACTGGGGAAACGCACTGGTGTCTCCCCTTTAACACAAAGGAATTCTTTGTTAACTCTTTATAAATTGGAGCTCCAAACAAAAAAAATTATCCAATAAGGAATGCACAGTTGTGTTACATTTGGGAACACATTGACCTAAAATCTAATTTTTACCAAAAACCTAGTAGTACTACCAAATACACTCAGGGTTAACTTTTCCTGTGCCCCGGGGCTTGATTTCAACAAGTGATAGCGCTGATGACTTCTATTAGATATCATTGGATCACTAGAAATCTTTTTTTTTTCCTCCACTCCTGCAAATAAACAGAAAATTAATCACACACCCCCCCTGACAATTCAACGTTCGGGGAAGGGAAAGCAAACATTAGCAAAAGGCGTCCATAAAAACAACATGACAACAAAAACTTTTTCAAAACTAAAATGTGTGCACAATGCAAGGTATCAAAAATGAGCTCAGTAAATACCACGTGGATTTATCTTTAACAAAAGCCAATTTAAGAGGATATCCTTTATATCACAACTATAGGTCACTTTTAAACCAGACATGACATGCATTATATATGCTTACAATATATGCTTACACAAGTATATTCTCTATATTCCATACATCGTCTACAGACTGTTACCTAATTACCTGTAAAAACAAAAACACGTCAATTATACACAAACAACTTTTTCCTTCAATAAAGACCAATTGGTCATAACTTCAGGAATAAGCAGTTCAATTCTACCTGGAAGAAAACACAAAATGTCAGTCATAAGTAATATCTCTTATATTAAATAGTAAACTCAGTCCATTCACAATATGCGGCCGTCTAAACTTTCCAGATGTAAATATACTTTCTACAAGTACATATCCTTGCAGTGTAATGAGCTGCCAACTGTTCTTATCTACTGACCAAAGACAAGAATTTTATCCCACGCTCAAGGCTATACACTCCCGGGAACATTTATAGGCTGTACCTCAAGTTTTGTATACCTATACATTAACTATTCCATTAGAAGTCTCTATGTTGTAGAGACCGGACAGAACCATACAAATAAATGCTGCATTATCAAAATCTACACATTCTCCTGCGGCTCAAACATTCTTGCAACACAGAACACAACACAAGAACAAATTTACAAACAAAGAAATCCAAACATATGACAACATTTGACTCTGAACACAGAACTGAACCCGTCTAAGATAGTAACTCCATAGACCGGACATCAGACTCTACACATTAATTTAGAGACAATAAAGCTTTCACACTGCTTATCTGTACACATAAAACCACTTCTAATATGTATACGCTGCATGTGTTTCTCTAGAGATAACATGCCAGATAAAGAGACCTGAGTCTTCGCTATTATAAGGGTCTCTTGTATACCAGATTGCTATTTCCCTAAAACAAAATTGATATAGCAATTTGTCCTATGTATTTAAAAACATCTCTTAATTTCTATCTAACTTACTTTTTCACTACTACATTACTTACTTTTTTTTTCTCTCTCCTGTTTTTTTTTCAAGAACTAAATACGTTCTTCATGCTGTTTCCTATAAGCACGTAACAAAATCCAACCTCTTAAGGAATTGAATGTAGTAGCATTCAATTCCTTGTTCCTTTCAATTTTTACCCTTTGCAAATGCGTGACCACATCAGTTGGTTCAGCATCTTTTACACACTTATCCCCTGATTCACTCAATGCAACAAATTGCAGCCACTTATTGGCCAAAACACAATAGGGAGCCTGCTCCCAGCCTGAAATATCAACAGATACATTTACAACCTCTTTCTTCTGAAAGAGAGACATGTTTTACACAATTTCACACTATATTCCGGATTATTGGATGGAGGTTCAAAATTCCAGACTACTGGAATTTTGCTAAAATCTGTTTTTTAAGTTCAGGAGGTCGCTATCAACACTCCCTTAATCAGAAAAACCTTTTTCCATGTGTTTTTCACCATATTCCGGATTATCAGAATTTTGCTAAAAATCTGCTTACCTTTTAAGGTCAGGAGGTCACTAGCAACACTCCCTTAATCAGAAAAACCTTTTCCATGTGTTTTACACCATATTCCGGATTATCAGAATTTTGCTAAAATCTGCTTTTTAAGGTCAGGAGGTCGCTATCAACACTCCCTTAATCAGAAAAACCTTTTTCCATGTGTTTTTCACCATATTCCGGATTATCAGAATTTTGCTAAAATCTGCTTTTTAAGGTCAGGAGGTCGCTATCAACACTCCCTTAATCAGAAAAACCTTCTGCCGTATGTTTAACACTTCTGGTACCAAATGTTTTGCCAACTATTTGTGTGGGTCCTGTACGGCTTTAAAGAAGGCAACATCCAATGCTTTATTTACTTTATTATATGAGTAATTCAATGATTACATAAAACTACAAGAAGATAGTGTGATATTGTATATACTTTTGCATAATATAGATTATAAAGGCAAGGCATGCATAATATTGGTTACAAAGGCAAAGCACGTATAATATGGATTACAAATACTCACATCACATCTATATATGGGTCAAAGCTTCATCAGGCATCTTATAAGCATCATCTATTGGCATCAACTGGTAAACACGAACCAGTGAAGATAGAGAGATAATCCTAAAACAACACTGTGCATGGGTGCCCCCATATACAGGTCCAAGCTCCACCAGGCATCTTATCAGCTTCATCTATCAGTATCATCAGCTGGGAGAAGGGGCCAGCGAGATAGAGAGATCTACCTGGGGTATCCACACTGTGGCGTTGTGGCGTCCCTCTTTAGCCCACAGGTACAGCTACTTCTAACTTCGCAGCAAACTTTCCCAGTTTATATCTTACTTGAAACAAATGCCTGCGTAACCAAGTGTTACGCAAGCTGACAGATCAGTACTTTTCCAGTATAAGACCTCCCTCCTTCGAATGGCCAGTTCTTAAGAGGTTAACCTGGCACTGGAAAAATCCATGACTTGATGCTGTACACCTGGGTTCCCATGATTTCCCTCTAAACATCGCTGGGTCGTAATTGTATACACCAGCACAGAGCTATGTGGCTTACTCAGTACAACTCTCCCATAACAACGAGGCCCTGATAACAACCCTCTGTGTCAATATACTGTTTCTCACAAACATTTACCAAGCGCTAAGAAAATTACAGCTTAAGATCCATTATTCTTAAAGAGATACTGACAATATGGATTCCGGATGGTCAATAAATCACTTAGCACTACACCATGTTATATATGTTTCACTGTATTGCCTTGTGAACGCCATTTTCAGCTCACTCTCTGTACTGTATAGACTGCTCTTAAGTAGATAGCATTTTCCTCTCCATAGACATCAATAGTTAGGAATTTGGTATTGCTGGCTGCATCTTTCCCACACCCAGAAGCTGTTATTTGACGACATTTGCAGGCTCAGATAACGCCTAATTTTCATATACATGGATATATATTATACAGAGTGCTTGGATCTGCTAAATCATACTCAGTGCCCTAAAGTTCCATTTTTTTAGGTTTGGGAGTTCAGTAATTGTATAACACATTCCGTCTTCAAATCTCCTATGTGTCAAAGGGACTTTTGGGGCCCTGTAGCAGCTGCTAGCGCTGCACCTCCTATAGCTACGCCTCTGCTTGCAATCTGTCTTCATATTTTCAGTTAGCCATTGAAAGGAATTAAGTATTTTAGCCTCTCAATTTTTTTCTGTTACTCTTAGAGCCAAATTTTCTTCACTAAGTTTCTACACGTATTCAGTTTACTGTTCTGCATGTAATCCCAGCTTCTCCTCACCTGTATAGGTATAAAAATTAACAAGAAAATCTTCTCCCATTGACATAGTTCTAATCGAACTAGAACTTTTTACTGCTCGCTCATCTCTAGTTAGGAATATTTGGCTTCTGGTTGAAATTTCAGGATAAACAAAAAATGTATTGAAAACATTTTTAAATGAGCTTTAGAATGTACATATCCAACTGTTCAATGTTTCAGTACTTTTTGCACAACTTGCTCATCTCTAACAAGGAGCTTAATGGCAAAATTCACAACAGATGTTTGATTCCTGATTCTTGAAAGATTCAGGGATCAAACACATGTTGGGAATTTTGCCATTAAAAGGGTTGTCTCACCACGCTGTTTCAGAGCCAAAAGCAGATTCACATTCCTGTATGCTGTTTTGTCCTGGTTAGGCTGTGGCTTTGGCAGTGTTTAACATATAAGCTCGGCATTCATGGCTCTTCTAAAAGCAATAACATGAGAGCAGGAAATGTTATCTGTAAGTACAGAGCTCGAAGTAAAGAAGTAAAGAAAGGAGATAAGCAGAGCAGAGAGAGAAGGGGAGAGCAGGATGGTAACAAGAGAAACCTGTGTGCACTCAGAGCTGATAAATCCTATCTTATATTCTTAACAAAGGCAAAAAATAAGGCAATACATTTGGAAAAACTATTCGATTACCGGTCCTTACATGTTTATAGCTAATGTTTGTAGTGCGATAACTCCATTAAAGGAGTTGTCTCACTACAGGCTTTCAGCCTACTTCAATGTGTCTGGCAGCAAAGGATTTTTGAATTCAGGGGTGTGCTTCTTGTCTGCCTCTTCTCCTCCCCCTTCCCCTCTCCCCTCAGCACACAGACAGCTCTCCTCCTTGGACTGCAGTAACTTCTATACAGCAGGGGGAGGGGGTTTGCTGCCAGAGTTAACCCTGTGTGTGCCTGCCTAGGTCTGCTGCTCACTGCTGAATCAGCTGCACAGAGTCAGGAGACAGCAGGGAGAGGGCTGATCTATGAGTGTGGAGAGGTCTGTGAAGCTGTGTATGCTAATAGCAGAGCAGGGGGGATGTAAAGGTTCCTATACCCCCTGCTTAGCATACAAATCTCCACGGACATCTCAAGCAACAACAAACAAACCCTGTCAGAACAGACACAGGGCAGCTGTGAAGTGTGTTACTATAATCACGATGTGTCACTAATACAGCAGATCAGGGAGGGATAGGAACCGTTCACATGCCCCCCTGATCTGTCCTATTAGTATAGTCAAAGCTCCACAGACACATCATGATTATAGCAACACACTTCACTGCTGTCACATCGTACTGACCACAGATCAGCCTCACCTCTGCTCTCCTCAATCTGTGTAGAGAGCAGGAGGGAGCAGGCACACACAGGGTTAATCCAGGCAGCACAGCTACACAGACACAGAAGCCAGAGCCCTCCCCCTCCCTTCCCTACAGAAGCATACTGTACGGGAGGGGCTCTGTGCTCAGACCTGAATTCAGAAGCTGATGAGTCACCAGGACTGGCAGCCAGTGAGATAAAAATCAACAGGTCGGTGGATATAGTGATTTGAGAAGCTGATGCACTCCTACTACCAGAGATAACTCAAAATCAGTAGGACATTTGTAATGAACCCAATCATTGTAGCGAGACAACCCCTTTAATCTCCTTGTTAGAGATCAGCAAGTTGTGCAAAAAGTACTGAAACATTGAACAGCTGGACATGTGCATTCTAAAGTTACAAGATGGGCTCATTTAGTTCATTTAAAAAAATGTCAAGAAATGTTATGCTCATCCTGAAATTTCAACCAATAGTAAAATATCCCTAACTTTTTGTGAGTAGTGCATACAGTAGAGAGCACTGTAGAACTGAGCTTCCTACTTACCTCCTAGGCTCACATTTTCAGCATAGGAGCTAGCACTATATGATGTTATCCGATCCTATATTTGTGATTTGGAGGAAATTCTGTCTCCAGCTACTTAGGTATAATCAACCCACAATACAGATTATATATTACGAGATTTTCTCTATGGGTATGTTCACAAGTTGATTAGCATTTTTGCAGTGACCAGATATGGCAAAAAACAACATTTTCAGGATACTATAAAATCCACCTCAGATAAAACAATCATGATGGATTGTAGATTTACAAGCCATTAAACTGAGGAAAATCCTGATATTAATAATTTTTTAATGCAAAAACTGATTGTTTAGGTTAATACATTTTGATTTTCACATGAGCTCCAACTCCAATACAGCCATAAAGTCAAAGGGGTTGTCTAGCTGGATAAAATGGTTAATAAAAGGGGAGAATGTGTTAAAGAAAAGAAAATAAGCATTACGCACCTCAGATTCCCACAGCAGGTTTAGGCTGACCTCCACTTTGTGATCCTTCCTAAATACACAGGAAAAGGTCGTAAATACCTATTGAGCCATTTAGCTACAACCATGATCTGTTGCTTGATAAAATTCTCGCTGCCACCAGCCAGCACAACGGGAGAACTCACTGCTAATGCATACATTTTCCAATAAACTCAGTACCAGCTGTATTATTTCATATGTTAAGTGCACCTATCATAAAAATGCTGCTGTTCTCTCATGTGGTAGAGAAGCTATTTGGGTAACAGGCAATCTGTAAAGTCCATTATTATGTAATTATCCTGAAATCTTATCAGTAACACACCTGCTTTTGCACTCCCCTCTTTTCCAGGGAATAGAATGCAGGTACAATTGACATTTCTACCTTTGGGTTTGGGGGGAGTTGCCTGGTATTCTACCTTTTACTTTAATCTACTAGTAGTAAGAAAACAAAGCATAGTATTTATGTGCCCCAACCACAGTGGTTACTTCATTGTCTAGAAATAATAGCTATCTACCTTTGGATGTAGCTACTGTCACCTGTGCAGTATGTGATTTGCATAGTAAAGCCCACATTAATGAAGGGAAATGTGTTTAGAACATATTCCTGAGAGGTTTTCCCTGAATTCAGTGTGAGCTGCCAAAAACTGTAGAACTGTGCTGTTTTACTATTTTGAAATTTTTCCAATTGTCCTCTGAGGAAACCAATTTAGTATCTTATGGATGGTTGAAACATGTAGGGACGGGACCAATTTAAGTAATTATTTTGGGATAGGACCAATCTAAGTTATTCTTTAGGGCTTATTTTAGGGTCAGGTTGCGAACAGGAGCGCCCTTATGAGGGCAACTATCCTTTCTTTTTTTTCCCCTTCTTAGGTTAGGGTTTTTAAAATTGTTTTTAGGGTAATTTCCCAAAGATTTTTTTGTCTGTTCTCCCCGCATCCTTAGGAGGAGTATTATTAATTTTAAAGTATTTAGGACCATTTTTTCCCCTTTTTTACCCATTTTTTTCAATATTTGTTGAATTTTTAAAAGGTTTTTTTTCTATTCCTTTGCCATATTTTTTGGGTAGGATTTTTTTGGTTTACCCCATAGTGGGAAAAAGAAAGCCCCCAAAAACCCTGATCACGGAAAAGGTTAATTTTTGGCAAAAATTCTAAAAAATGTTTAAACTATTTAGAAATTTGGGCCCCTTTTTGTTTCCCTTTATCATACATTTCACCCTTTGATTCCGTGGGTATGTCTAAAAAAAACAAAGGGTTTTGGGGGTTTGGGTTTTCCGGGGGATTCAGTATGTTTTAAAAACCGCTGAAAAAACTGTCCTGTTTTTAACCTTTTGTTTAATGGGGGGTCCTCATAAAAATCTGTGCGTAGCCTACACAGCAAAAGACTTTTTAAGGGGGTAAAGCTAAAAAAAACAGTCAAAACCCGGGTAAAAATAGGGGGTTTTTTGATTTTATAAATAATCCCCCCCAACCGCGTCCCCGGGTAAACCGGAATCCCCCACTGCTAGTTTTCGGGGCAAAAAACGGCAAAAAAAAATTGTTGGGACATTGCGAGGCCCGGAATTGTGAAAAAGGGTCGGATTTTGGACAGGGATTTTTTAATTTGCTGTGTGCAAATCAGCCTATCAATTGGCAAAAATTTACTTCTTTAGGTTTTATTAAACTTTGGGTTTAAATTTAATTTTTGGCATCTTTGGGGATATAAAGTGAACCCCGGTTTTGTCCCAGTAACCCTTGAACCCCCCCCCCCCCCCCCCCCCCCCCCACCCCACCTTTCCCCCCCCCCCAACCCCCCCCCCAAACCAATCTTTCTTTGTTAAATAAAAATACCCTATTGAGATGGGCGAAATTTTCAAAAATTTTTGGTTTTTGGCCCCCACTTTTGCGAATTTTCTGGGCAAAAATCCCTTTTCGGTCCGAAAATTTTTCCCGGAAAAAAAACGCGTTAAAAAAACAAACTATTTCCCGGGTGCACAGAGCCGTAGGGGGCTTTTAGAACATTGTGCCCATGCTTAAAAATGAGGGGAGCTTGATTTGGTCTTTTATCAATGCTGGTTTTTAGTATGAAAAACCAACCCCGACTGCCGCCCCCTTTTCAAAAATTTGGTTTTACTCTAAAATTTCCCCTGGGGACTTTTCGGGGGTAAAACTGACCAAAAAAAATGAAAACGGGAATGCAGCCCGATAAAGTCAAGGGGAGCGCCGCTGGAAAAAAAAAAAAGCTGAGGGTAAGATTTCCCACCCTAGCCCTCAAAGAAAACAGTGTAAAGGGTTAAATTTGGGGCCGGCACAGGCCTCACACAGTAAGGGGGGTCCAGCAGGGGTCATTTATTTTTGAGGCCCAGGCCCTTTAAACCGTTTAAAAGAATATGAAACCGAAACCTTTTTCTGTTTAATCGCGGAAAACTTTTAGAGGCCCCCCAAAAGAGGGGAGAGGGGGTCGACAGGAATTTTGCATTGACGTCTCTGATTATTTTGCCCTTCCTTTCATTCATCAGTGTCCGCTTTCAATCGGTCAATAATCCATCAGTATTGCTATGGCCAAAAACAAACAGAAGTTGATCCAAAACAGAGATGACCAGAAATGGGATATTTGCATATCTTTTGTGTTCTGTATTCACTCCTGCTTTTGGCTAGACAATCCTGATCCTTCCCATTCCTTCTGACAGGTGAAAATAAGGGGAAAACCAAACATAGTGGCAACGTCATAGAGTGGTGGAGGGTGGAAACAGCGTTAGGAAACCACAGGGTGTTCCAGTGAGACAGCGGTTCACTTGGGCAGGCAGCATGAGTAGGCCACAGAGTGGCACAATGACAAATTCTGGAGGTGGCAGCAACATCAGGAGCCCACAAAGTGGCACAATGACACAGTGTGGAGATGACGTCATCAACAGCAGCAGCATGAGGTCAAACAGTGGCACAATGAAAGAGTGTGAAGGTCACAGCAGCAGCCACAGCATGAGGTCAGACAGTGGCACAATGACATGCTGGAGGTGGCAAAAACAGTAGTAGGCCACATAGTGGCACAATGACAGAGTGTGGAGGTCACGGCAGGAGCAACAGCAGATAGGGACACATTAGCCCCACCTCTGGCCATGCCCAAACAAATGACATCACATCAGGCCACACCTCTGACCACGCCCAAGCAAATGACATCACACCAGGACATGCCTATAACCACGCCACACCAAACAAAATCATGCCCCACCCCTCCAGAAGACCAGCGGCAACACAACAGTGGCGCCACTAGGGTCTGTAAATAAGTAATTATATAAAGTAATGTATTGTATACACAGAAATCCATACAAATAGCTGTAAGACAATGTTCTGTAGATGATACCGCTATATAATTGTCATACAGTGACCACATAATACCGCTATAGAGGGAAAAAATATCCCCGTACTGTTACTGACCACACCAAGATTAATATTATCAATGATACCGCTATACAAAGATCAAATAATTGAACCACACCATGACAACATCACCAGCACATACTAGCTGAATAATACCACCACATCATGACCACATATCACCATCACATAGTAACTGAATAATACAGCCATACTGATCCTGAAAATAAACCATTACACTCCTACCAACATTCCTGCCATACAGTGACCATATGGGGGTAGATAGCAGTTGTACACAGGCTCTGCAGACTGTATATACCACCATACAGTGACCATATGGGGGTAGATAGCAGTTGTACACAGGCTCTGCAGACATATAAGTGATGACAGTACAATACAATTTAGTGACTCACAGGTGACGTCTTCTCTGTTGGGAGTCGTTCCCTTTCTCCATTCCTTCCATATCAACATGACCACTTCTCCCGGCCTCGTCCCTGCAGAATTAACCACACAAACATCTTAGACTCTACACTTCTCCAGAACTTCCCTACCAATTCCCACCTCTGTACAAACTCTCCATGGGGTGATAGGTGGAGTAGGGGAGTATTGGGCAACAGGCAGTGGTCAGGGGGTTATAGAGTGTCAGGTGAGGGTTGTATTTTGTGTTGGCACTAGTCCACAGAGGCGAGAGAGGAGGTAAAGGCCACAGCTTGCAGCACAATCTCCTGGGGGGAGACAGAAGACCAACACCCTACAGACTGTGGTGCGGCTCTGGCCTGTTCTCCATTCCCTGCACCCCCAGATGATCAGCCACAGCCGTGACCTTCAGGGGTGCAGGGAATATAGTATAAGACTATTGTATTCGTTAGACTACGTCGGACAAGTGTAGGATCTATTTATAAACTAACATGGTGCCGAGGGCCGGTGTCAGGGAGTTTATTTAAATAAACTGCTTTTTTATTTTGTTTGTGTTATTTTATTTTTTTTTTCCATTTTTTCCAGTGATAGTAATGGAGGTGTCAATACCCAATGCACCAGGGGTACCGGGAAGAGCCGGGTAACCATCAGAAGCGGACCCTCTAATGTGAGGGTCCGCTACTGTGGCAGCTGCAGGGTTGGAATAGGAAGGGACCAGTATCCATGGACCTTCTCATTCTGATAATATGAGGCTGCCGCTGTCGGTTTCACCCAGGCTGGTTATGGAAAATGGGTGGGCACCCCACAGTGTTTATTTTTTTTGAAAATCATTCATTTATTGAGAATTCTACAGTGGGCACCTACTGTAATCATTACAGTGGATGCTCATGTGTCGATTCTCAGTAAATAAACAAATTTTCAGAAAAAAAACGACATGGGTCCCCCCCAATTTCCATAACCAGCCAGGGTAAAACCGACAGCTGCAGCCTGATACTATCAGAATGGGAAGAACCATGGTTACTGGTAACTTCCCATTCTATAAATACCAGCCTGCAGCTGCTCCGGCTTTTCCGAGTACCCCTGGTGCGTTGGGTACTGAGGTAATAGTGACATGTGGTTAGTGTCAGCCTCTGGTAACAAGAAACACCACTGGCTGACACCAAGCCCAAGCGATAGTAATGGAGAGGCGTCTTCCAGATACCGCCATTACTATCACTGGAATTATATGTAAAAAAACACACGGAAACAAAAAAAAAAAACACTTTATTTAAATAAACACTCCCCGACACCCGCCCTCGTTAACCATTTTATTATAGAAATAGACGCAACGCTGTCTGACGTAGTCCACCGAATCCATCGTTTTCCAAATGGGAACCTGTAAAAAAAACAAAACAACAATAACCCTACAAATGGGACATCACCCAGCTTTCCTAAGCACCTGCTGTGGTGATGTCACCCAGCTTTCCGGGATGCTTAATAGCCTATTCAGTGCCCAGGAAAACTGGATGATATCCCCCATAGCAAGCATCTAGGAAAGCTGGGTGCTTGCTGTGGGGGATGTGTCACCCAGCTTTCCAGGGTGCTGTATAGCCTACACAGTGCCTTGAAAAGCGGGGTGACATCCCCACAGCAGTTGTCAGGAAAGCTAAGTGGCACCATCCCCCAGCGGGGCACTTAGCTTTCCTGGACACCTGCTGTAGAGGGTTTTCACCCAGCTTTCTCACATGCTGGATAGGTTATTCAGCATCTGGGAAAGCTGGGTGACATGGGTCACAGCAGGCGTCCTGGAAGGTTAGGTGTCTACTGTGGGAATGGGTGCCACTCAGCTTTCCCGGGTGCTGGATAACTCATTCAGCATGTGGGGAAACTGGGTAGGCCTTGGGGAAAGGAGGGAAACAGGATGGGGGGGGAGGTCAAGGAAAAAAGGAGGGATGTGTGGGGAAGGGGTCTGGGAGAGGGCTGGTCAAGTGGAGAGTCAGGTTGGTTCAGGGAGGAAGGGGTTGAGTGAAGGTGTCAGGGAGGGAGTGGGGCGATTTGGTGGACAGGGAGTTTTTTGCCTTTGTAAACAATATTATGCGTGCCTTGTCTTTATAATCTATATTATGCAAAAGTATATACAATATCACACTATCTTCTTGTAGTTTTATGTAATCATTGAATTCTTCATATAATAAAGTAAATAAAGCATTGGATGTTGCCTTCTTTAAAGCCGTATGCGACCCCACAAATAGTTGGCAAAACAGAGGGAGAGACACTTACTTTACACTTACTTTGTCCTCTTCCTCCTTCTGCTGCTGCTGACTCTGGCCCCGCAGTCACACTGATCAGTGTAACTAAGGGGCGGGGCCAACCCCCTGCAGGCAGTGAGGTCAGGGGAGAGCATCTCTATGACGCTTCCCCTGCGTCCCTGCTCTCTGTTCCGGCCGCATGTGAGGAAGAGACACGGACGCGCAAACAGTGAACTGCACAGCGAAATCCTGGGGATTCAGGGCACAGGCCCTGGATCCACGGGACACACTCGAAAAATGGGGATACCTCCCGGCTGTCTCGGGACAGAGGTACAGGGATCCCAAATCAGGAATGTCCCACCCAAATCGGGACAGTTGGGAGGTATGCATTCTGGAGGTGGCAAAAACAGGAGTAGGCCACAGAGTGGCACAATGACACAGTGTGGAGGTCACGGCAGGAGCAATAGCAGCAGCATGAGGTCAGACAGTGGCACAATGACGGAGTGTGGAGGTCACAGCAGCACCCACAGCAGCAGCATGAGGTCAGACAGTGGCACAATGACAGAGAGTGTAGGTCACAGCAGCAGCCACAGCAACAGCATGAGGTCAGACAGTGACACAATGACATTCTGGAGGTGGCAAAAACAGTAATAGGCCACAGAGTGGCACAATGACAAAGTGTGGGGGTCAGGGCAGGAGCAGCAGCATGAGGTAAAGACAGTGGCCACAATGACATTTGGAGGTGGCAAAAACAGTAGTAGGCCACAGAGTGGCACAATGACAAAGTGTGGAGGTCACGGCAGCTGCCACAACAGTAGCATGAGGTCAGACAGTGGCACAATGACAAATTCTGGAGGTGGCAAAAACGGAGTGGGGCCACAGAGTGGCACAATGCCCACAGATGGAGGTGATGGCAGGAGCAACAGCATGAGGTAAAGGGGGAGTGGCACAATGACACAGTGTGGGAGGTCACGGCAGCAGCAGAAATGAGGTAGAGAGTGGCACAATGACACAGTGTGGAGGTAAAGGCAGCAGCATCAGCACAGCATGAGATCAGAGAGTGGCACAATGACAGAGTGTGGAGGTGTTTGGCAATACAGTCCCTGTAAAGGGATGGTGGTAGGCAGTTTGGAGAAACTGGCAGTAGATGTGTGGCATCAGGTGGGTGGCAGCATAAAATAGTGGCTGAGACGTATTTTGAAACCCAGACTCATTTTTCAAAGTTTTTGGTGAGGCTTCATGGCTATGGTAATCTGATGCCTAAGGCATTGGTGTGTGGAAATCCGGGCCCGATCCACACCTAAATTCATCTTGACAAAGGTCGGGCCCGTTCCGCATTTCTGGTGGAAAGCGGGTTCTCCTTGGGGTAACGATGGCCCCGCCGCACTGAACACCCGCTCTGATGCCACACACGGGAAGGGCAGGACAGCTTCCCATGCAAACTCAGCAAGTTGCGGCCACACCATCCATTTGGCTGCCCAGTATCCAGGGATCTTCTAACTGGGGTGACAGAGTGCTGTCCAAGTAGGCCACCACCTGTTGGTCAGGGTCTGCTCCAGGTCCTGCTGCTGCTGCTGGCGAGTAACCTCCTCACTAGGCGAGTGAAAGAAGCTTCTCATCAGCGACTCCAGACTCCTACCCCCCCACCACCACCACCACCACCACCACATTCCCACAGCAGCCGCGGCAGTAGTACGTGAGCGCTGAGGAACCCCCCGGTCAGACCTGTCAGAGGATGGACGATGCCGCAATTTGGCAGCGGCCTGCTGACTACGGAGGATTTCTCTATAGTATTTGATTTGTCCTCCCTCCAGCAGCTGGTAAAAAAGGGTCCCCATTTTGGACCGGTAGCGATGGTCCAATAGGGTGGAGAGCCAGAAGTCATCCCTCTGCCAGATGGTGACTATTCGGCTGTCACTAGCCAGGCAAATCAGCATGCTGCAGGCCATCTGCACAAGTGCAGGAGCAGTAGTTTTACAACGTGGAGGAGAAAGCGGCGTCTCCTGTCCAAGTTGTTAGTGTGGCTGCGCAGGAAGCACATTCATCCAGTGGGCCGTAAAGGACATGTACTGGCACTGATCGTAGTTACAGCTCCACACATCCGCGCTGCTGTGCACCTTGGAACAAACCGATAAGCTCAAGGACTGGCCCACCTTCTGTTCTACATATTTGTGAACGGCTGGCACTGCCTTTTTGGAAAAGAAATTACGGCTTGGAACTCTCCACCTCGGCTCGGCACAAGCCATAGTTTCTCTGAAAGGTGCAGAGTCCACCATTTGGAAAGGGAGGGACTGCAGTACCAACAACTTGGACAGGAGCATGGTTAGCTTCTGCACCTTAGGATGGTTGGACGCATACTGTTGTCTCTTTGCAACCGCCTCATTGAACGACTGCTGGCGCCATGAGGAGCGAGGAGCAGGAGCATCTGGACCGGGAGATGATGGCAAAGAGAAACAGCTCCTTTCTGCAGAGGTGGTGGAGCCTTGACTGGCTGCAAATGGGATTGCGGCCCATTGGGCGCTGCTGCTGCTGCGGCAGGATGGACCACCACATCTGAGCCACGTTTCTCCCAGGTCACTGGATGGTGACGCTGCATGTGTTGACGCAGGGCCGTGGTGCCAACGTTAGCTCCCTGGCCACGCTTCACTTTCTGCCCACAGACTGCCGCAGCCTCGATGAGCCCCTGTGCCGCTACTTTCTTGGACCTGCAAAGCGGGTTTTTTACCCCGTGGCCGCTTGGTTCCCGACCTCGCACTGCTGCTACCCTGCTGACTCACGGCCACACTGCCCACTTGCTGGCTGCGCCGCTGCCTGACGCGCAAGCTGACGCCCTCTTCTCCTGACGATGATGAAGCCCTTTCTTCACCCGGCTCCCAAGTGCGGTCGGCTACATCATCATAAATAATTGTTTGAACTTCACTACTGTCCTCCTAAACGGCCTTGGTATGCAGAGGCTGACCCCTCACAACATGACCTCCCATGCCACTCTCCACATCTATACTTTGCCGCCTACTGCAAGAAGCAGGGGATATTAACCACATTTCTTCGCTGCCAAGTAGCTGCTGACTGTCCTCCTCAAAATTGTTCATCCTGGCTGTATAGTGGCGCTGAGCCCAGACCACATAGTAGATCTCTGGCTGAGTGAACCGGATGGGACAGAGGGGGGGTTGAGGACAGGTGAGGGCCGCTACACCCGCTCCCGGGCCCACATGCCAACCTAAGGGTTGTGTCGATGTTTTCACAACCGAACTCTTGGGTGGGGTTGTCAGAGGTCATCTGGGAGGAAATGGATGACCTGGTCAACCAATCAAGAACTCTTGGGTTGCTGATCAACACACGGCCGCTAGATGACACCGGCAAGTTTCTGCCTCCCGAGTGACCCTGCTGCGACATCCCCTTACTGTACTCCCACCTTGTGCCTGCTCCAAGAATGTTGTGCCACTGCCACTCGCATGTGAAGAGCTGCCACCTCTCTGTCTGACATATGTTTGTTCTAAATGTACAGACTCTGTTTAATGAAGATGTCTGTATATGATAAAAACAACCCCGTATTTGACTCCAAAAGAACCCATAACAGGCTTGGGTAACCTTGGATATAAACTGCGCAAAAGAAATGAGCAGCCAAAAATTAACTGGTATGTGGCGTGTTAAAACGACATGTATTTTACTGACTAACAAAGCAGAAACTCGCTTGAAAAACATTATTTCTTTTACTGACTACAACAGCAAAAACACTTTAAAATTAACCTTCGATATGAATTATGGTACAGGAAAAAGGGTCTTTTTGGCTTTGAAAAAACACATTTTCCCTTTTAACTGACTACAATAGCAGTAACACGCTTAATTAACCCTTTGGGTATAAAATTGCGCAAAAGAAATGAGAGCCAAAAATTAACTGGTATTGTGGATTGTAATAACGTTGTTTCCCTTTAAACCCCTTCCGACATGGGGCGTATGCATACCCCCCTAGCGGGAAGTGACTTCCCGCAAATGGACATATCCATACGCCCTGGCGGGAAGTGACGTCCCGCAAATGGACGTATCCATACGCCCTGGCGATCGCGCGGGCTTGCGGGTGAGCCATGCGTGATCGCAAGATGGGACCAGCGGTAATTTACCGCTGGCCGCATGCTGTATCACCCCGGCCGGAGTGAGCTCGGCCGCGGGTGATTACCGCTTCATTACCGCAGCCTTTTCGGGCTGCGATAATAAAGCCGCAGGCAGGAGGAGTGAGTCTCCTGCTTGTTTCCCGTCGGCTTGCCGCACTGTAGTGCGGCCACCGATCCCTGTCTGATGACGTCAACATGCCGCAAGGGTACACCGCCCTTTTCCCCTTTACAAACGGCAATCGCCCCAAAAAAAGATCAAAAATAAAAAAAGTCCCCATATTTGATATACCGCATGCGTAACGCCCCCACCCTATAAATCTATATGTTAATTAACCAGTAAGGTGAACGCCGTTAAAAACAAAAACAAAAACAGTCACAGAATTGTGATTTTGTACTTTCCTGCAGCACATAAATGGAATAAAAAGCGATCAAAAACTCATACAACCCAAAGTTTGTACCAATAAAACGTCAGTTCATCCTACAAAAAAAAGTCCTTACATGTCTCTGTATACGGAAAATAAAAAAGTTATGGCTCTCAGAAGACAGCGATGCTTAAATATTATTTAAAACAATAAAAAACCTTTTTTTTTTTTTTACAGTGCTTCAAAATTTTAAAAACTATGAAATAGGGTATCGCCATAATCGTATCGACCAGAAGGTAAAGCTAACTGGTCATGGATACTGCACGGTGACGCTGTTTTAAAAAAATAAAAAACACTACTAGGATTGCAGTATTTTCTTCATCCAACTTCAAAAAAAACGGATTTAAAACTGATCAAAAAGTCTTGCCCCCCAAAAAATTATACCAATAAAAACGTGAACTCTTCCGCAAAAAACAACCCCCCCCCCCCCCTACACAGCCCCCCCCCGTACACAGAAAAAATAAAAAAGTTATGGCTCTCAGACTTGACGATGCAAAAAACTTATTTTCCTTTTTGAATAAAAGTGTTGTTAGTGTGTAAAAGCAGTAAAATATAAAAAAAAATTTTACAAATTGGGTATCGCTGAAATTTTGAAATCGAACCTGTGAGTAATGCTAGTATGTCAGTTATACTGCACGGTGACCGCTGTTCAAAATGCCTCAAAAAACCTTAATAAAAAGTGATCAAAGTGGCAAATGCCCCCCATAATGGTACTAATAAAAACGTCAACTCATCCCACAAAAAACAAGCCCAGAATCAGCTCCGTATACAGAAAACTGAAAACGTTATGGCTATCAGAAACAGAACAACATAAAAAAAGCAATTTTTTTATAGACCATTTCTATTGTGTAAAAGTAATAAAACATAAAAAACTATATAAGATTTACATCATTACAATTGTACCAACACCCCATAGTAAAGATATCCTGTCATTTATATTGCAAAGGGCGAACGCTGTAAAATTGAAGCCCAAAAAACAATGGCGGAATTGCGTTTTCCCCCCATTTTCATAGCCCAATGCAGAAAAAAAAAAACATTGTAACCCCTGTGCACCCAAAATGTACAATTTCACCTAGATGAGTTCTATGAGGCGTGCTGAATCCAAAATGGGGTGACTTCTGGAAGGTTTAACCTGCTTGGTACTTTGGGGGCTTTGTAAATGCGACATGGCCCACCAAAATCTGCGTTCCAAAAGCCCAAATAAACGCTCCCTCCCTTATACACCCCGCCATGTGCCCCAAACAGCAGTTTACACCCACATGTAGGGTATTGCCGAACTAGGAAGAAATTGCGTAACATGGTTTGGGGTGCTTTTTTTTTTTACCCGGATTCCTTGTAAAAATTAAAAATTTTTAGCTTTAAAAATTTCGATTATTGGAAAAAAAAAATTTTTTTAGTTTTCACAGCCCAAAAAACTAAAAAATTTTGTGACACACCTGTGGGGTCCATATGCTCACTGCACCTCTGGATGTATTCCGTTTTGGGGTTGTAGTTTCCAATTTGAGGTAAATTTTTTTAGGGGAGTTTATTAAATTTTAGCACCTTGAGCCTCTTCAAACCTGAAAATGGGGCCACTAAATAAAAATGGTAATGAAAATGAGACCCCCGAGTCCAGTAGGTGCTCCTCCTATTCTGGGGCTTGTGGTTGAGCCAAAATGCACTAGGCCACATATGGGATTCTCTTGAAAACGGCAGAATCTGAGGGGAAACAATATTAAGATGTTATTTCCCTGATCACATTTACCGTATTCTTGTGAAAAATGTATAAAAATTGAAAATCTGCAAAAAAAGGTTTAAATTTTGAAAATTTTACTTCACTTTGCTTTAATTCCTGTGAAAACCTAATGGGTTTATAAACTTCTAAATGCGGTTTTGAATACTTTAAGGGTGTAGTTTCTTTAGATGAGGTCATTTATGGGGTTATCTAACATAAAGGCCCAACTAAATCACGTTAGAACTGGTCTGGTTCTCTAAAAAATGTATATTGCAAATTTTGTTGAAAATTTGAAAATTACTACTAAATTTCTAACCCCTAATGTCGTAAAAAAAAAAAAAGTCAATTAAAAAAATGATGCCAAACTCCAGCAGACATTGGGTAGATGCTAGTTATAAACTATTTTGAGTGGAATAATATCTGTCTTAATGCAGAAATTTTTTGAAGTTTAAAATTGGTAAATTTTTCAATTTTTCACGATTTTTTTTTATATTTTTCACAAATAAACAAGCATTTTTTGGAAACAAAATGTTCTTACATCGTAAAGCAAAAATGTGTCCGAGAAAACAATCTCTGAATCACATGGATCGTTAAAGTGTCAACAAGTTATTCTCACATAAAGTGACACATGACAGATTTAAAAAAAGGGGTCTGTCAGAGAGGCCAAAACTGGCTCCGGCGGTAAGGGGTTAAAATGAATACAACAGTAAAAACAGGCTTAGATAACCCTTGGATATTCAATGTGCTCCAGAACTGAGCAGATAGCATTAAAATGTATATGCAACTGAATTGTACGGACACTGGACTTAAGTTCCAATACCCCACAAAATCAAAATTAGAACATAAGAGAAGCAGTCTCTGAAAAAAGGAGTGACACCCCCCCCCCCCAAAAAAAAATTGCCTTATAAAAGTTATTTCTTTTGTGTGAGATCTCAGCTACTGCAGCTTCAGCAGCTACAACACGGCACAGAGAGAGGAGTATGAGCTGCCATCATCGCGTCGGGACTTATATAGTGCGGTGACTTCACAGAATCCCGCCGCTCTCTGATTGGCTTCATCTCTGCACGTCATTGAGGATGTTCCTTTCCTCCTCCTTATCAATTTAAAACACGCTTCGTTCCCACGAATCACCCCAAACTTCAACTTCGTTCAGAATCGAAGTTTTCCTGAAATTCTAAACGAATTCCACTTCGTTAGAATCAATTCGCCCATCTCTACATACATATGACAACTATAACAATAAAACCACTGACATGAATAACAGTGAAAATATTGGGACAAAAGCGCCTATCAAAAGGTGGAATATATTGGGCTGCAAATGAACAATAAGCACTTTGGGCGACATGTATGATCGGGATTTCCACCTGTTTTTTGGCGTATACAGCGCCTCCCGGCCCGAATCCCGCTGTCGGAGGCAGGGATGCGGTGTTAGGTGCAGCATTCGCCACTTTCAGCTGCACCCCGCATGAAGGGGCGGGCAGTGGGCGCGGGGTAGGCGTTTCGGGGTGGGACGCGGCGCACTCGTATACTCCGAGGCATGTACGATGGCGAGTCGGCAAAGCGAGGCGCAGTACAGCGCTCGGCAGCTCCAACAAGCAGACCGGGTTTATTTTGGTCCAATCCTCCGGCCGAGGCGAAGTGAAGCAGGATCAGCACATGCGAGGACGCAGATCGAAGATCGCGACAGACCTCTCGGCGCTCCGCTCCGTGCAGCCGGAGTATGATTCCGAAAACATCGCCTTTATAAAGGCGGAAAACCGTGTCAGAAAAGAGCTGAACGTAAAAAATAAACATAATAAAAAAAAATAACTTTCCAAAACTCTAGAATGGCGCAATATTAAGAATTATGATATTGTAAATTGCCGGGAAATACAGTAATTCAAATTCTGAAACCTATTCTCATTGGTCGGCATAAACCGGCCAATCAGAATAGGAGCGACAGTGAACCATTAAAACCGATGGGGAAGGATTGACCAATCAGAATCCACGATGGGACAGTTCAAAATACAGTAAAAATGCAGAAAAGAGCTGATTGGCTGAGCTAGCGAGGGCTTGGCTAGCTCGGCCAATCAGAATAGGAGCGACAAAGACCCATTATAGCCTATGGAGAAGTTTAAACCAATCAAAATCAAAGGCGGGATAGTTCAAAATACAGTAAAAATGCAGAAAAGAGCTGATTGGCTGAGCTAGCGGGGGCTTGGCTATCCCGGCCAATCAGAACGCGAGCTACTTCTCCCATTGTAGTCTATGGAGAGATCGGCGCAATGCAATTTTGGCGCTCAGCGCCGAGCGGCATGGAGTATGAAGAAAAGAATAATTTTTATTAAGTGTAAAATATTCTCTGAAAAAGAGCTGAAACCTTCTATAAACATAAATCAATTAAATCCCGAACAACGCGTTTGTCGCCGAGACCGGCGCTACATAGGGAATTGCAATAGAGAGAATTGCCGGGAAATACAGTAATTCAAATTGTGTAAGCTATTCTCATTGGTCGGCAGAAGCCAGCCAATCAGAATAGGAGCGACAAAGACCCATTCTAACCTATGAAGGAGTATTAACCAATCAGAATAGGAGCGACAAAGTCCCATTATATCCTATGGAGAAGTTTGGACCAATCAGAATCCATGGCGGGATAGTTCAAAATACAGTAAAAAGACAGAAAAGAGCTGATTGGCTGAGCTAGCGGGGCTTGGCTATCTCGGCCAATCAGAGCGCGAGCTACTTCTCCCATTGTAGTCTATGGAGAGATCGGCGCACTGAAATCTCGGCGCTCAGCGCCGTGCGGCATGGTGTGTTAATAAAAAAATAATTTTTATTAAGTGTCAAACATTCTCAGATAAAGCGCTGAAACCTTCTATAAATATTAATCAGTTAAATCCCGAACAATGCGTTTGTCGCCGAGCCCAGCGCTACATAGGGAATTGCCATAGAGAGAATGGCTGGGAAATACAGTAATTCAAATTGTTTAAGCTATTCTCATTGGTCGGCATAAACCAGCCAATCAGAATAGGAGCGACAATGTCCCATTATATCCTATGGAGAAAAATTGACCAATCATATTCAAAGGCGGGACAGTTCCAAATACAGTAAAAAGGCAGAAACAAGCTGATTGGTTGAAGCGGCGGGGGCTCGTCCAGCTTAGCCAATCAGAGCACGAGCTACTTTCTCATAGAGTTCTATGGGGAAAAGAAATTCTGAGCGCGCTCTGTGATTGGCTAAGTTAAAAGAGGCGCCGTTATTTGGATCAATGGGAGAGCGAGCGACGCTCCTATGGGTTTTCTAATACAATCTGAAATAAAACTGTACATGGGCGAAATCAAATTATAAGACTACAGAAGTTGTCCCGATGTGTATATCAAATGAATAATAATATGGGGGTTAAGAAAAAAAAATATTAAATCAATAACATCATTTTTATTTCTTTATTTTCGTTAGCCAAGGATCAATATTATGTAAGAATAAAGAAATAAACATGATTTTATTGATTTAATATATTTTTTTCTTGACTCTGTGAAACAGCCTAGTGAAACAACCCCTTTAAACTTGCCCATTATTTCTGCTTCTAACATATAAACATAAAGGGCGACATGTATGAATCCCGCCGGGTCGGGGCGCACCTTTCCGCCAGTTTTCCGGCGGAATCTGCGCCTGATTTATGTCGGGGCCGGGGCGCGCTCACACATAGCATGTAAAGTCCGCCGCGCCTCGCCAGTCTGTTAGGCGCAGTGCGGGTCCGAGGCGCAGTGCGGGGCTGCGCCAAAGATTCGCTGTCCGAGGAGGTGCACTCATACATGCGGGGAAAAGTTCCCTGCGCCTCGCCAGTGTGTGGGGTGCAGTGCGGGGACTTAGGCGCTGTGCGGGACTGCGCCGAAAATCTGTTCCGAGGCGAGCCAGGCTGGAAAACAGCGAGAAATCATTCCACATGTCGGTGCGGAGTATGAATCAAAAGTCGCCTTTATAAAGGCGTTCAACATACTCAGAAAAGAGCTGAAACCTCAAAAATAAAAAATACATAAAACAAGCTTCATGCTTACATTTCTTGATTAAGCTGTGGGTAGTTCTACAGTGAAGGAAATAATTATTTGATCCCTTGCTGATTGTGTAAGTTTGGCCACTGACAAAGACATGAACAGGCTATAATTTTAAGGATAGGTTATTTTTAACATTGGGACATAGATTGTCCAACATACAATCCAGAAAATCATAATGCATTAATTATATACATTTATTTGCATGTTGCTGAGCGAAATAAGTATTTGATCCCCTACCAACCATTAAGAGTTCTGGCTCTTACAAACCAGTTAGACGCTCCTAATCAACTCATTACCTGCATTAAAAATAGCTGTCTTAAATAGTCACCTTTATAAAAGATTCCTGTCCAAAGACTCAATTAAACAGACTGGTGCAATAGTAGGAAAATGGAAGAAATACAAAATGATTGTCAATCGACATTGATCTGGAGCACCATGCAAAATCTCACATTGTGATGTATCCTTGATCATGAGGAAGGTGAGAGATCAGCCTAAAATTACACATGGGAAATTGTTAATGATCTCAAGGTAGCTGGGACCATAGTCACCAAGAAAACCATTGGTAACACATTATGCCGTAATGGTTTAAAATCCTGCAGTGCCCGCAAGGTCCCCCTGCTCAAGAAGGCACATGTGCAGGCCCATCTGAGGTTGGCCAATGAACACCTGGATGATTCTGTGAGTGATTGGGAGAAGTTGCTGTGGTCAGATATGACAAAAATTGAGCTCTTTGGCATTAACTCAACTTGGAATGTTTGGAGGAAGAGAAATGCTGCCTATGACCCAAAGAACATCGTCCCCACTGTCAAGCATGGAGGTGGAAACATTGGGCGACATGTATGATCGGGCTTTCCGCCTGTTTTCAGGCGTATACTGCGCCTCACTGTGCCGACTGTCAGACGCTCAAATGCGATGTTAGGCGCAAGCTTCGCCACTTTGGAATGCGCCTAACATGAAGGGGCGTGCTGTGGGCGCGCTGTGGGCGTTCTGGGGCGATTCTAATACTCCGACGCATGTATGAATGCTGGTCGGCAAAGTGAGGCGCATTACAGCTCCGACAGGAAGACCTAGTTCAATGTGGTCTACCTGAGTCGGAGAAGGCGCAGTGAAGCTAGAACTTATTGTTATGGGGCAATACAATACAGTTATAATAGTACAATAATAAAAAAGAGTTGTCTATAAAATTAATGAATAAAGATAAATATCAAAGTTGTATAAAATCGATTTCAATGTATTGAAAAAGTTGATCATTTAACCCCTTACCGCCGGAGCCAGTTTTGGCCTCTCTGACAGAGCCCCATTTTTGAAATCTGTCATGTGTCACTTTATGTGAGAATAACTTTTTGACACTTTAACCTATCCATGTGATTCAGAGACTGTTTTCTCGGGACACATTGTGCTTTAAGATAGTAAGAAATTTTGGTACAAAAAATGCTTGTTTATTTGTGAAAAATACCAAAGTATCGTGAAAAATATGAAAAATTTACCAATTTCAAACTTCAAAAATGTCTGCATGTAAGACAGATAGATATTCCACTCAAAATAGCTTATAACTAGCATCTACCATATGTCTGCTGTAGTTTGGCATCATTTTTTTAAATGTCTTTTTTTTTTTTTTACGACATTAGGGGGCTTAAAAATTTAGTAGTAATTTTCAAATTTTCAAGAAAATTTGCAATATACATTTTTTAGGGACCCGTCTAGTTCTAACGTGACTTTGATTGACCTGTATGTTAGATACCCCCATAAATGACCTCATCTAAGAAACTACACCCCTTAAAGTATTCAAAACCGCATTTAGGAAGTTTATTAACCCATTAGGTGTTTCACAGGAATTAAAGCAAAGTGGAAGGGAAATTTAAAAATTTCACTTTTTTTGCAGATGTTCAATTTTTATACATTATTCACAAGAATACGGTAAATGTGATCATGGAAATACAACTTAATATTGATTCCCCAGATCCTGCTGTTTTCAAAGATATCCCATATGTGGCCCTAGTGCATTATTTGGCTCAACCACAAGCCCCAGAATAGGAGGAGCACCTACTGGACTCTGGGGTCTCATTTTCATTACGATTTTATTTAGGGGCCATTTCAGGTTTGCGGACACCCTAAGGTGCTAAAACTTAATAAATGCCCCTAAAATACCCCATATTGGAAACTACACCCCTTAAGGAATATATACAGGGGTGTAGTGAGTATATCGACCCCACAGGTGTTTCACAAAATTTTTTAGCGTTAGGCTGTGAAAATGAAATAAACATTTTTTTTCCAATAATCTGCAATTTTAGCTGAAAATGTTTAATTTTTACAAGGCATCCTGGTAAAAAAGGACCCAAAACTTTGTTACGCAATTTCTTCCAAGTTCGGCAATACCCTACATGTGGGTGTAAACTGCTGTTTGGGCGCATGGCAGGGCGTATAAGGGAGGGAGTGCTATTTTGCTTTTGGAGCGCAGATTTTGGTGGGGCCATGTCGCATTTACAAAGCCCCCAAAGTACCAGAACAGGTGAAACCTTCCAGAAGCCAGCCCATTTTGGATTCAGCATGCCTCATAGATCTCATCTAGGGGTGTATTGTGCATTTTGGGTGCACAGGTGTTACAAATTTTTTTTTTTTTTTGCATTGGGCTATGAAAATGAGGGGAAAATGCAGTTCCACCATTGTTTTTTGGGCTTCAATTTTACAACATTTGCCGTGCAGTATAAATGATAGGATATCTTTACTATGGGGGTCGGTACAATTGCAATGATATAGATTTTATATAGTTTTTTTATGTTTTATTACTTTTACACAATAGAAATAGGTCTATAAAAAATTGCGTTTTTATGTTGTCCTGTTCTGATAGCCATAACATTTTCAGTTTTCTGTATATGGAGCTGATTATGGGCTTGTTTTTTGTGGGATGAGTTGACGTTTTTATTAGTACCATTATGGGGGGCATATGCCGCTTTGATCACTTTTTATTAAGGTTTTTGTGAGGCATTTTGAACAAAATACAACATTCCTGGTAGTGTTTTTTATTTTTATTTTTTACAGCGGTCACCGTGCAGTATAGCTGACATGCTAGTATTACTCAGCAGGTCGATACGATTACAGCGATACCCAATTTGTATTTTTTTATGTTTTACTGCTTTTACACAATAAAAACACTTTTATTCAAAAAGGAAAACACGTTTTTGCATCGCCATAGTCTGAGAGCCATAACTTTTTTATTTTTCTGTGTACGGAGCTGTGTAGGGGCTTGTTTTTTGCGGGATGAGTTGACGTTTTTATTGGTATCATTTTTGGGGGGGACAAGACTTTTTGATCAGTTTTAAATCCGTTTTTTGGAAGGCAGGGTGAGAAATACTGCAATCCTAGTAGTGTTTTTTATTTTTATTTTTAACAGCGCTCACCGTGCAGTATCCATGACCAGTTAGCTTTACTCTCTGGGTCGATATGATTACGGCGATACCCTATTTATATAGTTTTTTTTAATTTGGAAGCACTTTAAAAAAAAAAAAGTGTTTTTATTGTGTTAAATAATATTTATGCATCGCTGTCTTCTGAGAGCCATAACTTTTTTATTTTTCCGTATACACATGCGAGGCGCAGGGAACTTTCCTCCACACTTATGAGCGCACTTCGGGCGCCGACATAAATCAGGCGCAGTTTTCACACAAAAGAACGTGAAAATGGACGCCTCGACGCGCCGATCTTCATACATGTCGCCCATTATGTTTTGGGGTCATTTCTCTGCTAAGGGCACAGGACTACTTCACCACATCAATGTGAGAATATATGGAACCAAACCATGTACCATAAAATCCAGAGTGACAACTTCCTTCCCTCTGCCAGGACATTAAAAATGGATCATGGCTGGGTCTTCCAGCAACACAATGACCCAAAACATACAGCCAAGGCAACAAAGGCGCAGCTAAAAAAAAGCACATTAAGGTCATGGAGTGGCCTGGCCAGTCTCCAGACCTTCATCCCATAGAAAACTTAGAGAGGGAATTAAAGCTGAGAGTTGCCAAGCGACAGCCTCAAAATCTTAATGATTTAGAGATGATCTGCAAGGCCGGGCACTCCCACCAGATATGGAGCATAGTCCCAGTCGCCGACCCACATCTCCAACAGCTGCTCGGAACTGAAGTGTATATTGTATGAAGGAGAGAGGGGACCCGATGCCAGCGCGAGATGACTTTAAAATTGAGCTCTTGCAATTTGCATGAGAGCAAAGATTTATAGGATAGCGTATACGACTGGGCCCATTCCTCCTCTGTCATGGATCCCCCCGAACTCCCCATTCCATCCATCGCAATGTCTAGGGGCTGAACTAGTCGTCTCTTGTAGGATCAAATCATAAACCTGAGAGATCACGTGAGTAGACGGAGCTTGAGCTGTGCACAAGGATTCAAACGAAGATAACGCCCTATGGAATTCAAGGAAGGACTTGTTCACCCCATAATAGTGATGGATCCTCATATAATTAAACCAGGAATGTGTGGGGGAGCCCAGGAGATGCGCAACGTCCGGGAATGAGCGCAAGCCCGAATCTGCTAGAAAGTCTCTGAAAACTAAAGGTCCTCTAGGATCTAAGCGACCCCCTTCAATCGGAACCGGTATTTCCGGATTACCGCTAACCGGTGTCAGAGGCCCACCCCATCTAAATAACTTAGTCGCTAAGCCATAAGAGCGCCAGGTTTGCAAGGGGACCTGTGCGATATAGGGGAGGTTCTTGATCCAATCCTTCGGCCCCCAAAACACCTCAGCCAGGGCAGCGAGGAGAGGGGAGATGCGAGCATTAGCTCCTCAAGATGTATCCACAGCTTAGACTCCCGCAACTGAAACCAATTGACCAGTCTATTCGCAGTAGCTGCTAAATAGTAGGCTTTGAGATCCGGCAATGCCAGTCCCCCTTCTAACTTAGGTCTGACCAAAACAGTTCTGGCTATCCTAGGAAGGCTTCCTGACCAAATAAACTTCCCCAAACATCTAGAGAGTGATTTGAAGAACGAGCTGGGGAGGAAAGTTGGGAGCGTTTGAAAAAGGTAGAGTAGTCTGGGAAGGACATTAATCTTCAAGATATTAATTCTCCCTATCAAGGAAAAATCCTTTCTGTCCCAGCGAGAGAGATCAGAGTTAATGATGCCTATCAATGGGACAAAGTTAAGCTCAAACACATGTTTCGGATCAGCAGGGATATGGATACCTAAATATTTAAAAGAACCAGTGATCCAAGTAAAAGGAAAGTCCTGCTTCAGGAGAGTCACCAAATCCGTGTCAAGACTCACATTGAGCGCAACACACTTAGATAAATTGGCTTTAAAATTACTGAGCTGCCCAAAACGGTTTCACAAGGACATAAGCGACGGGAGGGAGGTAAGGGGCTGGGTGATATACAATAGTAAATCATCCGCGAATGCGGCACATTTAAACTGGTGACCTTTAAGAGGGAATCCTTGAATGTCCTGGTTAGATCGAATAGCCTGAAGAAGGTGCTCCATAGTCAGCACATACAAAAGTGGCGATAGTGGGCAATCCTGCCTGGTGCCATTTCGTATTTGGATTGGGAAGGAGAGAACGCCATTCACCCTTAGCTGTGCAGATGGGTCATGATAAAGAGCAAAGATCCTCTGCAGCATTAAGGGGCCTAGACCAGACGACCGAAGGACTTCATACATGAATGTCCAATCCACCTGGTCGAAGGCCTACTCAGCATCAATGGAAAGGAGCATGCATGGCTTGTTTGTCGTACGAGCCAGATGGATAACACTAAACATCTTGAGGGTATTATCCCTAGCTTCGCGTGTCGGGACAAAGCCCACCTGATCGAGATGCACTAGGTCCCCCAGGATGCTATTAAGACGCAAAGCGGGGAGCTTGACGAAGATCTTTGCGTCTGTATTTATTAAAGAGATGGGCCTATGACTAGAGCACTGTTAGGGGTCCTTGCCCTCTTTAAGGATAATGGTTATAAACGCCTGCAGGAATGAGGGAGGAAAGGGACATGTATCCGAGACTGAGTTGAAGAGATTAAGTATTGGGGACTCCAATTCCCTCCTCAGCACTTTGAAAAACTTTGCCGTATACCCGTCCGGCATCGGACTCTTCCCAGCAGGAAGGGCTGAGATTGCTTGCACTAACTCCTCCACCGTGAAGGGATCTTCCAATACCTTCAACCTATCCACAGAAATTCTGGCGAGTTTTGGCAAGAAAGTCTTTTAACGTCTCTGATCTAGAAGCATTGTAGGCACATGGCAGATTATATAGGTCATGATAGTATCTCTTAAAGCTGTCAATTATATCAGGGGTGGTGTGGACTAATCGGCCTGATCGGTCCTTCATTGAAGGGATGAAAAGTGAAGCTCTTTTGTCCCTGAGCGCTCTAGCTAAAAGCCGACCTGGCTTATTGCTCCATTCAATTCATAGTACCTGCTTGAACAGAGTTGCCGGTACCGCCCGGCTTTCTTATCCAATATTTGGAGGATTTTGTGACGAGTCTGGGTCAACAGCCTCAAGTCAGACTCCTCCTGTTTAGCTTTATGGGCAGTCTCTAGGACACTCAAACTGGACAAAAGCGTCTCAAGTTTAGCCACCGCTTCATGTTTCAGCCTAGAACCGTGCTTGATCAATACTCCGCGTAAAACACATTTACGAGATTCACATTTAAGCGGGGCGGAGGTAGTATCTGAACTATGGTCTGTAATGAAGTGTTGGATGGTCTGCTTCAGATCAGAGAAACAAAGTGAGTCATTGAGCAAAGACTCGTTCAGGCGCCACGTAAATGTCTTACGCGACACATAAGGTAGGGACAATACGCAATGAATTGGCGCATGATCCGACAACAGGATGGGATCAATGGAGAGGGATACTACATCAGTAAGGAGCGAATGCTGAACAAAAATGTAGTCGATACGACTATATTTCTGATGTGGGGGGGAATAATATGAATAATCTTGGGTAGATGGATGGGTAAGTCTCCAAGCATCGCATAGCTGCATGTCTCGGAGCACATTCTTGATTTTGTTCAATTTACTTAAGGCAATCGCTGAGTGCCCGGAGGACGTGTCTAGGGCCGGCTGAAGTGCAAAATTGAAGTCCCCACACACAATAAGAGCACCCTGTGTAAACTCAGTCAGCTCATCTAGTGTTTTACTCATGAAGGAAAGCTGTCCCTGATTTGGGGCATAGATATTTGCAATAGTATAGAGTTCACCTTGCAGCTCGCATCTGACGAAGACAAACCTGGTATCTTCATCTTCCTTAACTTCCAAGATACGGATGGGGAGGGACTTGTGGAACCGTATTGCCACTCCTTTAGTTTTAGCATCTCTGTTACTACTTTGGCACCAGGCAGGGTAATATTTGTTTTTCCAGGCCGTTAGATGGCCTCGGAGTAGGTGGGTCTCCTGAATACACAAGATTTGGGTCCTAAGCTTGTGCATAAGATATAGAATCCGAGCCCTTCGTTCTGGTATGTTAAATCCTTTTACATTAAAGAAAGAGATTTTTAAAGATGTCATCCTGGCAAATCAATGACAGCACTCTCACGTTCCCATGAGTGCCCCAGCCGATGAACCACAAAAAATAACAGCATAATTTGCAAAGAACACAAAAACCAAAAGGTGCCAGGAAAGAAAAGACTTGGCAAACAACCTGAGCTTGGCAGCTGATAAACTGCAGCAGGCAAGCGAGAAAAGCTTAAAGAGAACCTGTCACATAGTTTTTGCCCCCCTGGCTGAAAACAGAACAAGGTAGTGTCAGACATGCTGTTTCCAGTGCTGTGTCCCTTATTTTGTAAGATGCTGTAGTTTTCGTTTATTTAATGCTCAAATCTGCAGTTTTCAGCCAGAAGAGTCATTCGACGAGTAGTTCAGAGTGTCATTTTTTTCAACCCCCGCCCACCTGAGGCTAGCCCCGCCCACCTCAACTGACAAACCTATTACTTTGAATAGGTAGAAACATGTGAATAACTGTCAGTGGGAGGAGCTAGCATTTGGTGTGTGGAGCTAACACCTACTCATGAATAAGATTTGAGGGGTAAATGCTCTAAAACTGCTGCATCTTACAGAATAAGGGGCACAGCGCTGGAAACAGCAGGTCTGACACTAGCTTGTGCTGTCCTCAGCAAGGGGGGCATAATCTATGTGACAGGTTCCCTTTAAACCTGTCCCTATTGGGGGAAGGTGACAGTCTGCATCCGAGAAACAGACCAGCGATAGGTGAAATAGCACCTTAAACATAGGTCTCAGAACAATAAAATGTCTAAATATATCACATAACAACAGGACCGAACATGAAGAAACAATGAATAATAAACAAAGTGGAGAGATGTGATCTGTCAAAGAACCACCAGAACCCCCCACAGCATATTATACTGATTATCTACATGTGCCTACCAGGAAGCCATAGGATTCCTGATAGGAAAGACTAGAGGACTCCAATGGATTAGGGAAGACCTATTTAAGTGTATAGAGGCCTCAAATCACAGAATAAGGGACTCTGTTGATCCACTAGGAGGAAGAAAGGAGGGCGAGAGGGGTAGGATAAGAGGGAAGAAGGGAGAGGAAAGGCATGAAAAAAAAAAAAGGAAAAAAGGGGGGAGGGTGGGAGAGGGAGGAGGGTTAGGGGAAAAAGACTAGGAAGCAGGATCAGACTGAGAACCAATCATAAAAATACAGTTATGAATGACAATGTCAAAAATGGAAATACAAGTAATAGAATTTTAACACAAAGAAGTCCTGTTAAATAGCTCACGTAACATAGGGAGGGAGGCTTCTTCTAATCGGAACCCTCACACCCTCCTGGCTGGGCGCAATTCTTGGTATTTTGCGCGCCCTTTGCGGCTTTGGGACTCCTGACGTTTCTAGACGTGCTGAAGAAGAGTTCTGTGAAGAAGGCAAGCCTGATGACAAGGGGGCAAACATAGAGTCCCAGTCCGGGAGGGAAACAGACGGAAGATCAAGGGCTTCCAGGAAGAGCGCTAAATCCCCGGGGCTACGTAGAACAATAAGCTCCTCTTCTCGGCGAACTTGTAATGTGAAGGGGTAACCCCAACAGTACAGGATATGACGGGATTGCAGGAGAGCCAGAAGGGGTTTGAGGGCCGCCCGCAGTCTGAGCGTGCGCCGCGACAGGCCAGGGACAAAAGAAAGTTTGGCCCCATTGTAGATGAGATCTTGAGATAGTCTCGCTTTCTTCATAATCAGTTCTTTGACAGAGAAATAATGAATCCTACAAATAACATCCCGGGGTCAAGAGATGTCTTGACTTTGGGGCCGCAAGGCTCTATGGGCCTGATCAATTTCAATGTGGTCATCCTCTTTCCTGCCTAAGAGGGAGTTAAAGAGCTTAGTGAGGGCCCGGGGTAAATCCTGCGGTTTGATAGATTCATGTAGTCCCCTAATTCTTACATTGTTACAACGATTCCGATTCTCCAGGTCATCCATCTGCTCAACCAACGACTGATGCTGGGTTCTCTGGTCAGAAAGTGAGACTTGTAGGTCAGCGATAGAATGTTGAACCTGTTCCTGAAATGTTTCCAGGGATAGGACTCTACTTTTAAGAGATGTGACATCTGTCTTCAACACATGAAGATCTTGTCACCATGCAGCCTTCAGGTCCTGGGCTAGAGCCGAGAGGTCACTCTTTGCAGGCAGCAGAGACAGAAGAGCTTGAAGCTCTGGGTGGCTTTGAAGCGTTGCCATAGTGGCCTCTGGAGAGATAGTAGATAGTGAAGTCGGGCCCCTTGAAGAATCGGGCCGAGAGGATCCAGAGACGGTATCCCTCTTGGAATATGTGAGAGCAGCAGGAGTGCAGTCAGGCAACCAGGTGTGAGATGGAGACTGTACAAACTGATCAGACGCCAATAAGGCTGCATGGCTATAAGGCTGCATCCCCACGGGAGATTCCTCTGATGGGCCCAGTATTGAGTCCGCTGTGGACATAAGGAGTTCGGCACATCCCAACCCGCCACCTCCTCGACAGTCGGCATCCTCCATAGAAAGGCTCAGTCCATTGGGGCCCAATGGCCTAGGCGACCCGACTAGTCGGGCCACAGGGGTATCTCCAGCACTCAGGGAGGTGCCTGAAGGTGGGGGACCCCCCAAGACAGGAGAGGTGTCAGCCCAGTGAGGGAGCCACCTGTTCCCCGTGATGGTGACTCCAAGCGGCACACTAAGGGTCTTGGTGGAAGTTGCTGTGCAGACTCCAGGCTAGACCAGACTGAGTTGCCAGGGGCTGTAGTGGAGCTGTCAGTCCTTGGGGAACATCGTGGGGATCCCACAGGGAAGCTGACTGCGGCTTGGTCAGGACGGAGCCCGCAGGTGGAGACAGGAGAAAGGGATAGGCGGCAGTCTGTATTTGATTCAGACCAGCGTCCCATAATGGCTACTCCACGTGGCGTGGCGCGGATCCCACTGCAGAGGACTGTGCAGGCTCCCAGTGAGAGACTGAGCTGCCACACATTGCATAGAGGCTGTATGCCCTTGAAAAACGTCCCAAGGGTCCCACAGGGGAAGCCGACTGCGGCTGAATCAAGGCAGAGTTCTCGGGGGGAGATTGGAGAGAGGTAGAGGTTACATGCAGGGAGTGAGTCTGACCTGCTCCCTGTAATGGCGGCTCCACATGGTGCACTGTGGGAATCACTTCCGTCAACTGTGTAGGCTCCGGGCTGTTGCGGGCTTGATTGCTGATAGCAGTGAGGGATCGCTGCTGCCGGGATACCCGTCTGGACGGGTGTAGGGACTCCGATTCCGCCGCCTCCACCGGTAAGGGCGCGCGGCCCACTGAGCGTCCTCTCAAAGAAGATGGCACTGGCTTCAGAGACGGGTCGCGCGATGCCGCCAGTAAGTCCGCCAGCGCGGTAAATAAGTTAAAGATGGGCAGCGCGGTGTCCGCAGAAGCAGAGGGGGCGTTCTCCTTCTTCTTTCCACGTCTGGGCCCCATTCTAGAAAAAGATATCCCCTGATTTAGTCCGGTCCTGTGTAGAGCTCAGCTACATGCGACCACTCAGTATTATGTCCGGCCACGCCCCCCCCGTTTTATATAATTTTTATTTTCAGTTGCAGTTATTTTAGTTGTGTGCTCATATACACATTTATTAATGATACCTGTGTGTACAGAGGACAGCCATCTTTAAAGGAGTTGTCTCCCCACAGGGTTTCAAAGAATGCATGAAAGAAATTCTCTGTCACTTCCTGGTTCATACTAATTTGCATAAGCTCCATGCTTGTACAGCCACGTTGTGCTTTCAGATGCTAATTAGATTAGATTAGTTTCTCAAACTACTCCAAGGACTTCTTATCTGATCCCCAAAACAAAAGCCCTAATTATAGAGCTGTTTACTTGAGATAAAATCAAGCTTTTTACTGTCTGGCAGCACAGGACACTGACTGACACTGCTGACCTGTGTGATGACTCACTCTCTGTTATCTCATTGAACAAACAGCCCTGAGAGATTTGTTGACAGGTCAGTTACTGAGGGAACTGAAATAGCCACAGAGGTAATAAATTCACTTGTATCTCTTTAGGGAAAACAGAGGAACAATGCAATATATTTGGAAAATGTCTTTATTTTGTGTTCCCTACAATTTGAAAGCTATTCTTTGTAGCGAGACAACCCCTTTAAAAGCAGCTCTGTACTGTGTGACTGCATGACACAGAAGAAGCTGCAGTAAATCACTCACTGTGCATAGGAAGTACAGACATCTCCCGTCTGAATCTCTTCAGCTAGATTCCTCCCAGCTGTGAACCCTGCATCCTCTAGTGTCTACAGTTCACCGCTAAAGGGAGCAGACAGCCATGATTGTGGAGACCAGAGGGAGTCTATGAGGGCTGACAAGCGGTTATTGAACGTCTTCTCAGCTGCTCTGTTCTCCAGCAAGTCTTGCTCTAGAAGCAGCAGCAGTCAGGAGAAAGCTCCTCCCATAGCCCCCACTACAAGGAACAAGTCAGTGCATTGTCAGCAGCCAGGGAGACTGTGTATGTGAACGTGGGCTTAATTGTGCACATGGGCTCGAGCGCACGTGTGTGTGTGTGTGTGTGTGTGTGTGTATACACGGGCAGATGTGTATGGCTTTTTGCATACATGTGCATGCATTTATGCCTCTGTATTTATATAGGTGTGTGCATACATATATACATATTTATACACAGGAGATATCTATCTATCTATATAAGTATCTGTGTACATAAGTGCCTGTGTGTGTATATAGACAGAGACTTTTGTGTGTGTATATATATATATATATATATATTCATGTGTGTATATATATATATATATATATATATATATATATATATATATATATATATATATATATATATATTATATGCACCAATGTTAGTATAAGATAACTGTTATATAATAAAGATGAATAATAACCTGAACATATGTGTTTCTTTTTTACCATCAGTATTCTGTTTTTGGCTTTCAACAGAAAAGGGTATTTTTGATTAAAAAAAAACAATATTCCTAGAAAGATTTTTTTAGAATTCGTAATTTTTTTTTGTATTTCAGCAGTCTAGCAAATAAAAATGACATATAAAATTGTGTCCCTTTTAAGCTGTGGTAATAAAGAGGAAAAACTACTACATGGCAGGGCCAACTAACCTCAGTTTACTGCAACTGCTGCTATCTGCATGTAGTCTCATTGCAAAAAGTAGTTAATGACAGAATGATCGTTCTACTTTTCTCTAGTAAGGCCTAGAAAAAGATTATACTAGAACAATAGGGCAATGACAAGAGTAATACATAAAAGAATAATGGGTTCATCTATTTCTGCAGGAGTGAAGATTTCCAGCCTCCTTCACAAGTATCAGGTCCTGCTCATAACATTTACACTTCTCAGGTCTTCTTCTGTCTGAAAGAGAACCATCAAGTATTTCTCACTGCTGTACTATCAAAGCTTCCAGAGCAGAAGTAAGAGAGAAAAACCAGGAGGTCATGTACATAAGGGAACTGTAGGGAAACATGTACATATGTGAAAAATTATATAAAAATCAACCACAGAGTGGAGAAAAAAAATTGCTAAAATAGCTGCATATTGTTTGTCAATATGTGAAAGAAAGATATGATGGTAGTGTCTCTCTAAAGAAGTTGACTTGGCTTCGAAATTACTTAGATCTCTCAAGCATTGCACTCAAGGGTTTGTGTAATGTCCTGAAAAACAAGTCAATTCATGGAGGCCCCAACTCACAGTTTAAAGGACTTAAAGGGGTTTTATCATTTCATTAAATGGTCTTCAGAATAAGGGGACAGTGAAAACAAGCAACTTTGCAATTAGATGTCATTAGCAAAGCTGTCTTGTATTCACAGTATTCCTTATCTTGTGTTTTTGTTTACACTGATATCCAGTCCTGGTCGAATCCCTCCGGATCCCTCCTCCTTGCATTTCACTAGCTGAGAGCTCATTTACATTCTGTACAGCCCCCGGTTGAATTCACGGAGCTGTGTCTCTCACTCAGAGTAAGGGACCGTCACATTTTCACTTTATACAGGCAGAAGAAACAGAATTACACTGAAGGGCTTACACAATCAGGAAATAGCACAATTTGTGTCGATCCCTGCCTGACTCAGAGTTAGGGGCCGTAGCATTTTCTCTCTCGACACAGAGCAAAAAACAGACTGCAACAGTTTCTACAATGAGAAAACATAACAGTTTTGTCCCGGTGCCTAACTCTCCTGCATAGAAGCGAGATCTGTGCCGTTCATAGAGCATCTCCAGCTGTGAGAGGAGAAGAGTTCAGTTGCTCAGTCTAGATTGAATGCAGCCTGTGGTATGTATACAGCTCTTACAAAATAAGACTGATAGGGAGAGACACAGTGACATGTGGACTCAGAGGGGAAGGGAGGGGAGGAGAAGGTAGGGGAGGAGAGGGGAGGGGAGGAGTCTCGGGAGCTGGCATGCACAGTGAAGGGGGATGATGTCACCCCGCTGGGAGGGGCAGACACGCCCCTGCATTTCCAGAGTTGAGAAGCTGAGAGCAGTGTGAATCAGCCAAACTAAGGAAGCGATACATCCCCTTTAAGGTATCTCTTGCTACCACAGGACACCAAGTTTTATAATCTTGCAACACAAAAAGGATACAATATTAGGCAGGTGATTTTAAAGTTGTCACTAAACTGAAAATTAGACAGAAAGCTCAATCTCCTCTGTATAGAATATATCTGCTACCTATCACTATCTGCTATCTATTACTGCAAAAGGTCAGCAGCATTATCAGTTGTCGTCAGTAGCAACCATGGCACTTAAGGGATAGAAGAAAAGGGAAGAGGTATGTTTAAATAATATTCTCTGACACCATACAACTTGGTCGCAGGGGGTCTACTATTGTATATGACAGCCAGCTGCTATTTATCTACGGCAGTCATATGTGAATTCCTATTCAGCCATGCTCCTACTGAGAGGAAATCATGCAGAAATATAGAGGATTTTTTAGATTAATAGATCAGACTTTTATGGATGCAGCAATACCATTTACTGTATAAGTTTTTTTTATTTTTATTTGTAAAATGCAGAAGGATGTACATAATGCAGAAGGATGTACAAGTGATGGTGTTCCTATGAGGTCACATGAACTTTACTTCAACAAACAATGGTCACAATCAAGATTAGTTACGTCTTCATTATTAACCCCTTAACGACCTTAGACGTATGCATACGTCCAGGTCGTTTGGGGGTAAAAGCTGACATCCCGCTGCGTCGGCCCCGACCCGAGATCGCTCGGGGGGGGGGGGGGCGGTTAACCCCTTAATTATCTAGACGATCGGGTCTCAATAAATAAGGTAGACGCAGGAGGAGATCGCTCCTCCTGCGTCTCTGTCGGCAGCAGCAGCTGCACGGATCGGGCGATCCGTGCAGCTCCTGCCCTCTGACAGACAGCACGGAAGGCATAGAATGCCTTCCGGGTTGTCTGTGACGTCACGATGCCCGGCCGTGCCCTGTGGGCATGTCCGGGCATCGTGACTGACAGTTGTCATAGGAACCAGTCATAGCAACAAGCTATGTACTAATTCCTATTGAATGAGGGATCTGAAGATCTCTCATTCAAATCCCCTATGGGAAAAGTTTAAAAAAAAACGTGAAAAAGTAAAAGAAAAGTGAAAAACATGTAAAACACAAACACGAAAAATAAAATAAAAATACGTAAACCGCCCTTTTCCCCTTTACAAACGCCAATCGCCCCAAAAAAGATCAGAAATAAATAAAGTACCCATATTTGGTATCGCCGTGTGCGAAACGATCTGCCCTATAAATGTATCATGCTAATTAACCTGTACGCTGAACGGCGTAAAAAAAAAAAAAAAAAACTAAAAAACAAATCACATTAAGATTTTTGTTCATACCGCAGCACATAAAATGGAATAAAAAGCGATCAAAAACTCCTATAAACGCCAAAGTTGTAACAATTAAAACTTCAGTTCATTCCGCAAAAAAAAAAGTCCTTACACAGCTCTGTATACGGAAAAATAAAAAATGTATGGCTCTCAGAAGACTGCAATGCATAAATATTGTTTTAAACACTAAAATCATTTTTTTTTTTTTAAGTGCTTCAACATAAAAAAAATATATATAAACAGGATATCGCCGTAATCGTATCGACCAAAAGAGTAAAGCTAACTTATCACGGATACTGCACGGTGAGCGCTGTTAAAAATAAAAAAACACTACTAGGATTGCAGTATTTTCTTCACCCTGCCTTCCAAAAAATGGATTTAAAAGCGATCAAAAAGCCTTGTCCCCCAAAAATGATACTAATAAAAACGTCAACTCATCCCGCAAAAAAAAAGCCCCTACACAGCTCCAAACACGGAAAAATTAAAAAGTTATGGCGATGCAAAAACGTGTTTTCCTGGTTGAATAAAAGTGTTTTTATTGTATAAAAGCAGTAAAACACAAAAAAATATACAAATTTGGTATCGCTGTAATCGTATCAACCTGCTGAGTAATGCTAGCATGTCATATATACCGTACAGTGACCGCTATAAAAAATAAAAATAAAAAACACTACCAAGATTGCTGTATTTTGTTCAAAACGTCTCACAAAAACCTTAATAAAAAGTGAACATAGCGTCATATACACCCCATAATTGTACCAGTAAAAACATCAACTCATCCTGCAAAAAACAAGCCCATACACAGCTCTGCACACAGCAAAATAAAAAAAGTTATGGCTGTCAGAATAGGACAACATAAAAACGCAATTTTTTATAGACATATTTCTATTGTGTAAAAGTAATAAAACAGAAAAAACTATATAAAATCCATATCAATGTAACTGTACCGACCTCCATAGTAAAGTTATCATTTACACTGCACGGTGAACGCTGTAAAATTGAAAGCCAAAAAACAATGACCGAACGTCGGTTTTTCCCCCCATTTTCATGGCCCGATGATAAAAAAAAAACTATGGAACACCTGTGCATCCAAAATGCACAGTACACCCCTAGATGAGATCCCTGAGGGGTGTTGAATCCAAAATGGGGCCACTTCTGGAAGGTTTCACCTGTTCTGCTACTTTGGGGGCTTTGCAAATGTGACATGGCACCCACCAAAATCTGCGTTCCAAAAGCGAAATAGCGCTCCCTCCCTTGTATGCCCGGCCATGCGCCAAAACAGCAGTTTACACCCACATGTAGGGTATTGCCGAACTTGGAAGAACGTGCGTAACAAAATTTTGGGGTTCTTTTTTCCAGGATTCCATGTAAATATAAAACATTTTAAGCTAAAATTGCAGATTATTGGAAAAAATTTTTTTTTAATTTTCACAGCCTAATGCTAAAAAAAAATTTGTGAATCACCTGTGGGGTCTATATACTCACTGCACCCCTGGATATATTCCTTAAGGGGTGTAGTTTCCAATATGGGGTCTTTTTAGGGGTGTTTATTAAGTTTTAGCACCTTAGAGTGTCCTCAAACCTGAAATGGCACCTAAATAAAATCGTATTGAAAATGAGACCCCAGAGTCCAGTAGGTGCTCCTCCTATTCTGGGGCTTATGGTTGAGCCAAATAATGCACTAGGGCCACATATGGGATATCTCTAAAAACGGCAGACCTGGGGGAATTGATATTATGTTGCATTTACCTAGTCACATTTACCGTATTCCAGTGAATAATGGATAAATATTGAAAATCTGCAAAAATAGTGAAATTTTGAAATTTCACCTCCACTTTGCTTTAATTTCTGTGAAATACCTAAAGGGTTATCAAACTTCCTAAACACTGTTGTAAATACTTCAAGGGGTCTAGTTTCTTAGATGGAGTCATTTATGGGGGTATCTAACATGCAGGTCCCTCAAAGCCACGTCAGAACTGGACTGGTCCCTAAAAAAATGTATATTGCAAATTTTCTTGAAAATGTGAGAAATTACTACTAAATTTCTAAGCCCTCTAATGTCGTAGAAAAAAAAAATTGATGCCAACCTATAGTAGGCATATGGTAGATGCTATTTATAAACTATTTTGTGGCGAATAATTATCTGTCTTGCACACAGAAATTTTGGAACTTTCAAAATGACAAATTTTTCCAAATTTTCATGAAATTTTGATATTTTTCACAAACAAGCAAGGATTGTATGAATCAAATTTTCTTACTAACTTAAAGCACAATGTGTCACGAGAAAACAATCTCTGAATCACATGGATAGGTAAAAGTGTCAAAAAGTTATTCTCACATAAAGTGACACATGCCAGATTTCAAAAATACGGCTGTGTCAGGAAGGTCAAAACAGGCTGGGTCCTTAAGGGGTTAAATCACATACATATTTTATTGCTCCTAAAACTTATAATAAAGTCAATAGTGGTAGCGTAAGCATAACATATTTGATTTAGACAAATATCTTGTGGTCCTTATGATAGTTTCTTTAAACATATTTGCATAAGATGCGGCAGCAGCATTCTGCATAGGATTACTCACGCTCTTTAATAGCAGAGCTGTAGCATTTTGCGGATCACCTCTTGTTGTTTCAGTGGATTGTAACAAACTGCACGACGTTTCAGAGGACACGCCCCCTTTGTCAAGTACACCTGTGATCTAAACAAGACTTCTATTTAACTAGTCACATATCACGTGATAAGTTGACCATAGGTTAGCAATACAAAAGACATACACATTAAAAACATATAACAACAGCATTTAAAAATTCAACATCTTACCAAAACTTAGCTATTTTCTAACTATTTATCAATACTGACCTCCTACACTATTTGAGTCTAAATAGACCATATATCTCTATGTTACTTTCTTACTACTTAGGGTGCTTTCACACGGTGCGGTTTTGGTGCGTTTTTGATGCGTTTTTTTTATGTGTTTTTTGTGCAACAATGTATAGCATTAATTGTTGTGCCTTCCTGCACAAAAAATGCATCCCAAAAAACGCATCAAAAATGCACCAGAACCATGTTGGGCACACTCCAACGATCAGTGTGAACACTGGCCAGCACATTCCTAACCATTATATGAAAAAACGGTATACAAAATTGTTACAACCCTTTACAGAAACACTCCCCAATTGCACTCCTCATTTAGACCAATAGGTGCAAGTGACTGAAGTTGAGATATCCAATATACTTCTTTTTGTAATAACCGCACTTTCGTGCTTTCTACATCTCTTTTCTCAACTGTCTCCAGAATACAGCATTTTAACTCACTCACTCCGTGGTTATTCTCAAGGAAGTGTCGGGCAACGGAAGATTCATAGCTTTTCTTAGATTCATTCACCTTTTCTAGTTTAGCTTTACATAGTCTGATGTGTGAGCGATGCTCATTTAATCGCACTTTCACCTGTCTTGTAGTGTGCAGATTGCTGCTGCTGCATCTTATGCAAGTTTGCAAGTATGTTTAAAGAAACTATCATAATGAGCGCAATATATTTGTCTTAATCAAATACAGTATGTTATGCTTATGCTACCACTATTGACTTTATTATAAGTTTTAGGAGCAATAACATATGTATGTGATTTAATAATGAAGAAGTAACGAATATTGATTGTGACCATTGTTTGTTGAAGTGCAATATATGGGTAGGGACCCGTTAAAGGTCACGAAGGTTTGAGCGGACGTTAAACAAAAGTGTCATTAATGAAGTTGTCACATGAACTTTACACTGTTATACATCAAAGTTTCTTATCTTTAGTGTTGTCCAATGAAAAAATATAATACAATATTTATAAAAATGTCAGGGGTGGACTCACTTTCGTGTATATATAAATGATTAATGGTCACTTTTAGTTCAATATTACTTCTAAATTCCCATTTTGGTGTAACTATTGCAATATATTGTCCATTAGTCATGAAAAATATATCCACACCTACTGTTTACTGGCTTCTACTAGGCTGCATTAGAAGCCAGGTCTGCTGGCAGCCTATCAGTAGAGATTGAACAGGTCTGTAGGTATAGCGACCTGAGCAGCTGATGCAGCCCATACAAGAGATTAATGGACACATATTGCAAAGTTACTTGTTTTCACAAGATCTTTAACATAAAAAGCAATCCCTGTAGTGAGACAACCCCTTTAAGTCTATAAACACATAAGGAAAGCGTTATCGTGTAAGTTGGTAGTATCACCATTGACAGGCCCCGATTTGCGTTTCACCTTGTTATTTCCTCAGTAGCTTAAAATTACTAAAAATATGATCACATATGCTTCCTAAGATGCATTTTAGTTTAACGGATAAATTACTGACCTCTTTCTCCAGTAGTCATTCTTGAAGATCATTTTGAGATACCTTAAAGGGGTTTTCTCACCATGCATTTCACAGAACCACAGCCAGAATCGCAACTGCTTTTGAGGCTGTGGTGGGTCTATAGAAGTGGTTGGCAAACTTGCTCTGCTATTCCTACCTATTCCTGTAACACTGACATGACTGCAAGAGATTTATAAAGTGTAGTACTTTGAAATGCTTTCAAAGTTTATTAGCAGAAATAAGACTCTGCAGGAGGTGACTCATCATGGTCGGAGTGAGTGACGGAGAGTAGCTTAGAGCAATGAAATATAAGAGAGAGCAGGGAGACATGTGTGAGGGAGCTGGTCGTAACCAGAGAACCTTGTGTGCTCTAAGAGGAGATAACATCTTCTTTATCTCTTGATCAAAGAAAAATCAACAAAGCAATGTATTTCAAAAAGCTCTTCAATTACCTCTTCATGTTAAAAGCTAATCAATGTAGTGAGAAAACCCCTTTAAAAGCTTCATACAATAGGGGTGATCTTTTGCCGCCAAATATGTACATTTATTATGTTGCAGAGCATCTTTCATGCAGTATGGTGGATTAGGGTTCATTCCAACAACACAACAAAGGTATTAGAAGTAGGCTTGGCTGGTTCTACAAGCCATTACCCACACATGTACATATATTTTGTTATTTTCAATTTAGACACGTTATACACATCCAGTTGGCAATGGTGTTGTTTAATTAGAATTTGAGTATTTAGATGGATAAAGAACTTCAACATCAGCATATGGAGAAATTGTGGTCTTCATGGAAGTTTACAGCAACACCAGGGTATATCTCACTCCAGTGTAATTGATGTAGTTGTGTAAACTTGTTAGTGATATTTGTGCCAGATGTACTGCAGGTCAGGGATTCAGCACTTTTTGGCTCAGGTCCACCAATTTATTAACACTCGGAATGGTTCCCTTGCTGTTTGGGCCTTGGGGAACAACTTCTTACCTTCAAAATATGAGAGATTCCATTATAGGCTCATAAGGGCGCTTTCCCACGGCACAGGACCAATACCCGCCGGTTTGACGGCCGGTATTTGTCCTGTTTTGCGGCCGTCCCCACAGCCGCGGGGTGGAAGGGGGGGCGGCTTTTCTACGGGATGAGCGGAGAAAAGCCCACCCCCATCACATTGAGATGCACAGATGCTTGCACAATGTTTTGCGGCCGGACTGCGGGCGGAGAAACCACCGGACGAAAAACCCGTGCAGTGGGGACTGCTGCATGGGTTTTCCATAGAGCACCATTATGCTCATTTTCGCCCGGTTTTTCAGGCGGTCTGAAAAACCGCAAACCGGCTGAAAAACCGGCCGAAAACCCGTGCAGTGGGGACATGCCCTAAGCTGACATGTATGAATTTTGGAACTGAAAGAGCAGTTCTTAATCGCTTTAAGGTAGTGTAGAATGCATCACAATCAACGAGACGAAATGGTCAGCTCACCCCAACATAGTCCAGCATTAGTGGTATAATCAGCACGCCTCTGCCCAAAGCCTCGGGGCACGATCCAAACGATACTTGCAAAGCACTGTAGAAGCAGCGATAACCACCAATCCAAAAAATGCAATAAAAATTCAGTCCTTTTATTGAAGAAGCATAAAACTTACAGACAATGCAAGCAATCCCATAGGCAAACCAGGACCTCACAACGTCGGAAACAGCTGACGCGTTTCGGGTGTAAGCACACCCTTAATCATAGCATACTAATATAATCTAACAACGTTTCTTAAATAGTATACTTACTAAAATCATTGGTTGATTGCCCAATTGTTACCTCCTCTGCCCGTGCATACTCGCGCTGTTACAGCCAATGCCGGATATCCACTTCCGGACATGCGCATAAACAACATTGAGACCAAGTCTGGCATACCTATGACGCACGTCCGGCCATACGACAAAGCATCATGTTGCCATAGTAAATACGAGATAGCAACTGTATTGACTTCCGGACATGCGTACAGATGGCATTGAGGCCAAAACAGGCATTCATGTGGCTTATGTCCGGACATGCGCCGAAGCGCCAAAGACTCCGGGACCAGACCAAACAGAATGGCCCCGGTACCGCGCGATGCATTATAATAAGTAAGAACAAATTTCCCAATGCACGCATGGATCTCAAATAGCCCGAAATAAGACATATAAAATGCTGCAGCATAGACAAGAAAAAAGAAGGGTCAGAGGCAACAATTGGGAATCTGAAAAAAGAAACGAAAAAAGGAAATATTTTAAAAAATTAAAAGAAATAAAGAAAGAAAACCACCTTGAAAAGTGAACATTGGAGAAATACATGTATAGGCATAACATAAATTAGACATTACAGTATACAAACACCAGAGCACTAGAAACATAACATAATAGGACATTAAGGACACCTAACTATCCTAATTCATAAACAGCAATTTCTCCAATCAATAATGGAACATTAATTCTCTCCTGAGATTTAGGCCACAGGGTACAGATGGATTTAAGGTGAGAATCCAATAGGCCTCCCGATCATGGAGGACCCGTTTGGTATCTCCTCCCCGTACTGAAAGCATAATTTTTTCTATTCCAGTTATTTTTAACCCTCTGAAGCTTGAATTGTGTACTTCCCTAAAATGATTAGATAGATTAGATCTATTTCTGATAGACGTGTTACTTATATCATTTACATGTTCTAAAAAGCGTACCCTCAGCTTCCTTGATGTACTACCTATATAGTGAAGGTTACAAATAGTGCACTGTGCTAAGTAAACCACATTGGTAGAATTACAATTGATGAAGCTTTTGATATTGTAGCTTTTGCTATTGCAATTATCAGAAAATGTTTTTGTGGTAAGTGCAAAATCACACGTACGGCACGGATGACCCCCACATTTGTGAAAGCCTTTTTGTGCCAGCCATGAACGCTGTGGCCTGCGAGTTGATATTAAATTGGGTGAGATTAAATTGCCCAATGTTCGTGCCTTCCTAGAAACAACATGACATCCTTTTGATAATACTTTTTCCAATATTGGATCCTCAAATAATACTGGCAGGTATTTCAAGCAAATCTTTTTAATCTCAGAAAATTGTGGAGTATAATCCAAAACCAATGTCGGTCTCCAATTTTCCCCCAAGGCTTTTGTCTGCCTATCCTTGTGAATTAAATGGGTCCTGTCTTTCCTGTTTACTATTGAGCTAGCTCGTCTTAACATCCATTGTGGATATCCCCGCTTAGATAATCTATTCTGAATTAAAAGACATTCTTCTTGATAGTCCTTGTCCTTACTACAATTTCTTTTGGATCTGACCATCTCACCTACGGGTATAGCCTTATGGACATGTTTCGGATGAAAACTTTTTGAATGGAGAATCGTATTGCCAGCTGTGCTTTTCCGATAAGACTTAGTCTCAATAGTGCCACCTGGTGCCCCATTGAGGGTTAAATCCAAAAACTGGATTTGATTTGCACTAACTGTATGTGTAAACTTTAGATTGAAGACATTATTGTTCAGAAAAAACATAAATTCCGGTATGGCAGGCACATCCCCCTCCCAAATAAACAGGAGGTCATCGATGTACCTGCCATACCACGAAATGGACTCCGCAAAGGGGTTCTCTGGGGTATAGATATATAAGTGTTCCCACCACGCCATGACCAAATTGGCCAGGGATGGCGAGAATTTTTTGATGATTCTAATGGGCTGATGGGATATGATATGTCACCTGCTGATAATTTTGCATTGAATGAATACAGGGATTTAACTTTTAAGGAACAAATGGCAATTATTGTTCTCCAGGACTTGCAGGACCGGCCATCACGGCAAAATCTGCAGGGGGTGGCGGATCCTGCATTTCCTATTTCCAATTCAGATTTCTATCCGGTTTGCTCCCGCACTCCCGCTATGGATAGATTCCAATCACTTGTAGAGAGGGATCTTAAAAATTTATCGGATACCATATGCCTTGGCCCCAAATTTAGTAATCTCACTAGGGATGAAAATAGAGCACTAGAAGAGCTGAGGGCCAATTCGGAGTTAATTATAAAAATGGCGGATAAGGGGGGAACCGTGGTTCTCATGGATAAGCATGTATACGTTGCACGTATACAGGATATGTTATCTGATACCGCAATTTACCGTAGATTAAAACGTGATCCTACCATTGAGTTCCAAAACCAATTGTCTTGTCTTTTGAGGGAAGGTCTAAGCATTGGGGTGTTTAATCAGAAGCAGGTGGATTACATCTTGGTTAAACACCCTGTTATGCCTATCCTTTATGGACTTCCCAAAATCCATAAGGATTGTGTCCAACCCCCTATGAGGCCTATTGTCTCAGGTATAGGTTCCCTTATGGAAAGGTTATGCCAATGGCTTGATAGTATTTTGAAGCCTTTGGTTGGTAGGTGTCCGGGTCATCTGAGGGACACCAAGGAGGTCCTTAGGGGTTTAGAATCTACCAGCTGGGGCCAGAATAAGGTCTGGCTTACTTGTGATGTGGAAGCGTTGTATTCCAGCATACCTTGTCCGGTAGCGTTATCGGCACTCAGATTTCATCTTTCATCTTATACAGAGTATACACAAGAGGTTTCTGAATTTGTAATAACAGTGACGGAATTCTTAATGAATCACAATTTCTTTCTATTCAATCGGGACATTTTTCTCCAGATTAGGGGTGTCTCCATGGGGGCTAAATTCTCGCCATCCCTGGCCAATTTGGTCATGGCGTGGTGGGAACACTTATATATCTATACCCCAGAGAACCCCTTTGCGGAGTCCATTTCGTGGTATGGCAGGTACATCGATGACCTCCTGTTTATTTGGGAGGGGGATGTGCCTGCCATACCGGAATTTATATTTTTTCTGAACAATAATGTCTTCAATCTAAAGTTTACACATACAGTTAGTGCAAATCAAATCCAGTTTTTGGATTTAACCCTCAATGGGGCACCAGGTGGCACTATTGAGACTAAGTCTTATCGGAAAAGCACAGCTGGCAATACGATTCTCCATTCAAAAAGTTTTCATCCGAAACATGTCCATAAGGCTATCCCCGTAGGTGGGGATGGTCAGATCCAAAAGAAATTGTAGTAAGGATAAGGACTTTTCAAGAAGAATGTCTTTCAATTCAGAATAGATTTAATCTAAAGCGGGGTATCCACAATGGATGCTAAGACGAGCTAGCTCAAATAGTAAACAGGAAAGACAGGACCCATTTAATTTTCACAAGGATAGGCAGACAAAAGTTTGGGGGAAAAATTGGAGCCCGACATTGGTTTTGGATTATTACTCACAAATTTTCTAGATTTAAAAAGATTTGCTTAAAAATCCCTGCAGTATTATTTGAGGATCCAATATTGGAAAAGTATTATCAAAAGGATGTCATGTTGTTTCTAGGAAGGCACGTACATTGGGGTAATTTAATCTCAAACCCAATTTAATATCAATTCGTAGGCCACAGCGTTCGTGGCTGGCACAAAAAGGCTTCACAAATGTGGGGGTCATCCGTGCCGTAGTGGGGATTTGGGACTTACCACAAAAAAAATTTTCTGATAATTGCAATAGCAAAAGCTACAATATCAAAAGCTTCATTAACTGTAATTCTACCAATGTGGTTTACTTAGCACAGTGCACTAATTTGTAAACTTCACTATATAGGTATACATCAAGGGAAACTGAGGGTACGTTTTTTTTGAACCCTGTAAAAAGATATAAGTAACACAATCTATTTAGAAATAGATCTAATCTATCTAATCATTTTAGGGAAGTACACAATTCCCAAACTTCAGAGGGTTAAAAATTAATGGAATAGAAAAAAATTTGCTTTCAGTACGGGGAGGAGATTACCAAACGGGTCCCCATGATTCGGGGAGGCCTATTGGATTCTCACCTTAAATACATCTGTACCCTGTGGCCTAAATCTCAGGAGAGAATTAAAGTTCCATTACTGATTGGAGAAATTGCTGTTTATGAATTAGGATAGTTGGGTGTCCTTAATTCATTTGTTATGTTTCTAGTGCTCTGGTGTTTGTATACTGTAATGTCTAATTTATGTTATGCCTATACATGTATTTCTCCAATGTTCACTTTTCAAGGTGGTTTTCTTTCTTTATTTCTTTTAATTTTTTAAAATATTTCCTTTTTTCGTTTCTTTTTTCAGATTCCCAATTGTTGCCTCTGACCCTTCTTTTTTCTTGTCTATGCTGCAGGATTTTATATGTCTTATTTCGGGCTATTTGAGATCCATGCGTGCATTGGGAAATTTGTTCTTACTTATTATAATGATCGTGCGGTTTCCCGGGGCCTTTCTGTTTGGTCTGGTCCGGAGTCTTTGGCGCTTCGGCGCATGTCCGGACATAAGCCACATGAATGCCTGTTTTGGCCTCAATGCCATCTGTACGCATGTCCGGAAGTCAATACAGTTGCTATCTCGTATTTACTATGGCAACATGATGCTTTGTCGTATGGCCGGACGTGCGTCATAGGTATGCCAGACTTGGTCTCAATGTTGTTTATGCGCATGTCCGGAAGTGGAAAATCCGGCATTGCTGTAACAGCGCGGTATGCAGGGGCAGTGGAGGTAACAATTTGGTAATCAAACAATGATTTTATTAATTATACTTTTTAAGAAACTTGTTAGATTATATTAGTTTTGCTATGATTAAGGGTTGTGCTTACACCCGAAAACGCGTCAGCTGTTTCCGACGTTGTGGGGTTTCCTGGTTTGCCTATGGGATTGCTTGCATTGTCTTTTAGTTTTATGCTTCTTCAATAAAAAGGACTGAATTTTTTTTTTGCATTTTTGGATTGGTGGTTATCGCTGCTTCTACAGTGCTTTGCAAGTATAGTGTAGAATGCACCAGAATGTATGAACCTGTTCTTCTGCAGTTCATACATACAGCCACAGTCTTGTGCCAATACGACAACTCAGGGTCAGGCACCACCTTTAACCTGGTCTGGCTGTTCTAATTGTTCTAAGCCAAAGTTTTGGTGTCAAAGAATCATAAATGTGTCTATTTCTACTAATGTGGTGCAACACGCCCCCAGAATACCCCAAAACTTTGGGGGCACTAAAAAGTGTCTTTGGTGCCATACCGAGGCAGGTATCGAGCCAAAGTTTGGAGTACGCCTGTTCATACATCTATAGAACTGGTTTACTACAGCTTTTTGAGGCCATAATTCTGGTGCAGCCCTGTTCATACATGTTGCGTGGGTCCAATTAGTTAATTTAGATTTACTTATGTATAAGCTTACTTATGCTACAGAGTTGATGTTTGTGTGAGTCTAGAACACTGGGAATATTAAGCATCATAATGTTCTACAACATGCTGGTCTATTGTGTCTTCTTATTGGCGCCTATATTTCTTGATTATTTTTTAAGTAATTCCGGACTTGTAATTGCTGTTGAAACAAAATGTATATGTCCTTGTTTTTTTTTCTCTTTCTTGTTTATGTAAGTCATTAAAATTCATAAAAGTATTCTATGAAAAAAAAGAAACAAAATAATGACCTGGAAAACCCTTTTAAATTTGGGGAGTGCACTGAGGTTTCTCAAACTTTAATCTGCCTAATTTTTGTTATGCATTGGGGAAAATAAGTATCTTGTCACGAGTTGCGCATCTGCTTACCTCACCGCGCTCCTGCTTCCTCACGTCCATACGCCAGCCGGGTTCTTGCGACCCCGATCCTTAGGGCGCGTGCGCGCCAGCTCTCTTAGATTTAAAGGGCCAGTGCACCGGTAATTGGTTGATTGCCGGCTACTGACCCTATATAATGGCTCCAACTCCAGCATCCCTCTGCCGAATCCATAGTGCCTGTACCTATGCGAGGAAGCCATCTTGAAGTCCAGTTAAGCCTTTTTCCCTGTACCATTGTTTGTCAATCCCCCGACCACAACCTTTCCTTCTGCCCTGACCCTTTGGGTGTCCTGTCTACAAGTTCGCCTGCTGATTCTGTACCACGTTGCACCTCAGCTTCCTCCGCAAGCAAGCCATATAAGGGGTAGCGACCTGTTGGAATCCCGCCGCGGCAAGTTCTTCCTGCCTTGCGGTGGGCTCTGGTGAATACCAGGACCCACTTAGACTCCGCTCCCTGGTGTGGTCTGTACCATCGCTTGCGGTGGCCCAGTGGATCCACTACCCCAAGTCGTTACATATCTGATACCCTGGCGATTTTGCACGTTTTCCCACCTACAAAGAAGAGGTCTGTAATTTTTATCCTCGGTACACTTCAACTGTGAATCTAAAAGAGAATCCAGAAAATCACTTTTATTATATGAAATGAGTATTTGATACAATAGAAAAAACAGAACCTAATATTTGGTACAGAAACCTTTTTTTACAATTACAGGGTCCAACGTTTTTCCCTTAGTTCTTGGGGCCAAGCTGCACACACTGCAGCAGGGGATTTTTGCCCCCTCCTCCTACCTTCTTCTAGATCTTTTAGATTTAGGGTGTCACTGATTTTCAATTGGGTTTTAAAGGTGGAAACTGGTGGCTACTCCGGACCTTGAAATGCTTCTTAAGAACCCCTTCTTGTTTCCCTGGGTCTGTGTTTTGGGTTTGTTTCCCCGCGGAACACCCCCCTTGACCCCTCTTCAATGCTTTTTTTGAGGGAAGGGGGTTGTTGGACAAAATCTTGCAAAAAAAAATGGCCCCCTCCATCCTCCCCTTAAAAACAGTGCAGTATTTTCCCCTTTGCAGAAGAGCCCCCCAAAAAAATTTATGTTACACCCCATGCTTCCGGTTGGGGTGGT